>VUJU01002432.1:0-37362 GCA_009835225.1 Aphis craccivora
ATAAAGAATATCTAGAGTTTAGAGGTTAAACATTTTAAAATATGTGATTGTGATGTATGAAGTATTTATTAATTTTAATGTCAGCCAACATTATATAAGTACTCGTAAAATAATCGAATCATGTATGTGAATTTTAGGGTAACTAACTGCTTTATCAATTAAAATAAAAAATTAAAATAATATTAAATAATTAAAATTATAAAACAATAATATTAAATAGGTATGATATATTATAAGATCATAATAAAAAAATACCATTCATTGTAAAACCAATAGCTTCCACGATCCACTCAGAATCTAGAATGAGAAAAAAAAATGTAAAAGTTTTAATAGATATTTCATTAAAATTCTTAAAAGTATAATTAATTCAATTTTAATGCAAAATTTAAAATAAGAGTAATTTAAAATTGTACTGTTAATGGATTAATGGAATATAGTTTGTTTAAGGGGTTTAGAAAAAACAAATTTATAAAGCACTTCAAAAAATAAAAAATATATGTATGGCGAATTGGCGTAAGCATTTTATTTTAAATCAAATTTAAAAACACAATCCTTTTCGATAGCTATATTATTTTAATAATATATAATGTATACCTACAATAATTTACTTATAACAATGTAACTCACCACGAACGTAAGCACGATTAATAATTGGAACTTAATTTTTTCTATATAGTGCAATGGGTGTATTATATTAATAATCTACAGTGTATACCAGAGGTTCTTAGACTTTTTATGGTAAGATCCATTTACGAATTTTTTTAAATTTTGGAAACTCACAATAATATCATTGATATTTTTTTGCCGTTTCGTGGGTTAGTTGCTTACGAAACAAATTAAAAATCCACATTAAAACAGTTAATTTTATTTTTAAAGTCTTACTAAGGAAGTTTTACCTTTATCTATTCAGTTAGCAAAAATATTTTATAACTATGGTTATAATAATGAACATCAACAAACATTTTTCTAATTAAGTTGAAAATGCTATGTTATTACAATGATCACTTAAATTAGTTACTTATTATAACTTAAAAAAAAAAAAAATACATTTTTGGAGTTTTTAATCACAATTAATGCGCTGTACATTTTTATGTAAGTCAGGTAGTAATATCCAATATTATTATTAATTATAACGGTAAGTGACTATGGGGGAAATAATACATAAAACTATTGTGGAAACAGTTTACAATGACGACGATAACATAATAATTATTATGGCTATATTGATTTCCTGGTGGAAAAACTCAGTAGCGACGAGCGATAGACTACTTAATATATAGATATAGATGTATATATATCACGATGATCGTAGTGACGGAGCAGGCTGTAAGTATATAAAAGGGTGTTTGGGTGTTAAATTGAAAAATATTTGCCCGCCAATAACCCATGACGGGTGGCTTATCGAAATGCCTCGTAATTTACTCTCGGGGGTCGACGACGACGACGACGACGCACGCTTTCATCTCAACCCCACCGTTGCGTACCCGTCGCCGGAGGATACCAAAGTAACCGGCGGCGGCGGTGCAGTAGTGGTTATATGATTGCTAATAACGGACGGGTATTTTTTTTTTTGTCAAGACGACCATTTGAAACGCGAGAATTCGGCTTGCGCGCGGCCTGCGGGAGATATGCCCTTTGCAAGAGCGCAATAAACGGAAATACTTTAAATAGCTTCTGCGATCCAACATGGCGATAACGGTCGACGGCCTAATCCACACGCTGTCCTCGGGCTGACAATCGCGAGCTTTTCGATCCAATCAACCGGAATTCCGGCGGCGTCACCATCACCATCCGTTTAGATTCTCAGATTAATTCGTCTCGCGGCCGGTAACCCGGAGATTTCTTTTTCGACTATCACGTAGCATACTACATAATATTATAATATAGCGAATGATAAAATAATATAGCCTGTATACTCGACTGTAAGATAAGGTAATATAACTGCAGTTATATGGTTATTGAGTTATCGACACGTGCCAGAACGATTGGCGCCGAATTGGATTCATACAATCACGCTTGCATAGCATTGTACGAAACGCTATTGCTAGGTTATCTAGGTAGCTAATAATACTTTGCTTTGAAAGTCGGGAAAAACGTAAATTCATATTATAATTGGCCCTAATTCAATACTCTGGTAGGTCAAAAAACCATAAGTCGTTCACTATTAAAATGGGATTAGGAGAGTTAGTGGAAGCGATTTCATATTAGTGGACTCTACCACCAGCTGGTTATGGATAATGATATGTGATCTTAAAGGTCAGTCACACTATAAAATCATGTTATAAATCCGCTCGCATAAAACCATGGTAACGTCGTGACGATATCTCATCGATCCCCTAATTTATTATCAAATCGCACGGATTATATTACGACAAGTAATGCGCAGAGATTGACATCATATCGTATTATCATAAGCATTATAAATAAGCATAGTTTTGATAATTTTACTATTGCATTCCTTTGTTACAATAATATTTTTACCACAACGACCGTGTTCGTCCTGTCTATCACACTGCACGTACAACACGACATATCGTGTGCACAACTATTATATATATAGCGTACAATAATAAATTTAAGCGTGATTTATTAATAACCACGTCGTCGTCGACAAGGATGCACATGGAGCGGGACATCTAATCACAGGGAAATCTGAATTGACTACAGACACCTGTAACGGACAACAATATTATTCGAAGCAAGGGTTAGGACCGATGACATGGTGCTTGCGAGTGCTTCCATGTATCACCGCTAACGATGGCGTTAATATTGTGTACATATTATATAAGTATATAATATTATAATAGTATAACCTGCAGTATAAGTACCTATACCTATGTTTAATATTGTTTATTGTTATTATATTTTACTATCGACTCATTGTTTGCATAAAAGTAAAACGTTACTTTTATTAAATGTATACTGTATAAATACGCCCGTGCGAGTTTGACCAAAACAATAGGTATCGGAGCCTGCCTATCTACAACGGACGCTTTTTGAGACGGTCCCGCGTGTGAATGTCCGTTAACGTAGAGGTTTTGCAAAAAACTATACATACGCCGTCGCAAGCGCATTGGTCGTGCGTACTGTGCACAATATAAATCGCTTACGTTACGACACACGGGCTATACATATGACGCGTATATTGTTACGTATACGACGATGTAACAAATTAATTCCGCGGTGACCACTCGACGCTGCAGGGACAATGCACCTAATCGACCGTACGATTGCCCGCGTGCTGTATGTATATACGCACAATATACAAATGCTTACAAATAAGTATTATACGTCATGTGCGCCACTTTATATATATATATATGTGTGTGTGTTTGTGCGTGTGTGTATGATGCGATACGCGGCGATTCCACCGGGAATACAGACGGCGCAGCGTGCAAAACTCGATACGCGCGACGGCGCGGTCGGGCGAGGAGGGTTGCGTCGGCGTCGGGATAATGCATGTGCGCGCGGCGACTTTCCGGTCGGGCGATCGGA
This sequence comes from Aphis craccivora, assembly GCA_009835225.1. Taxonomy (NCBI): domain Eukaryota; kingdom Metazoa; phylum Arthropoda; class Insecta; order Hemiptera; family Aphididae; genus Aphis; species Aphis craccivora. The sequence goes on from VUJU01002432.1 coordinate 3,496, forward strand.
CGGGCAAAACACCGTGAAATCTCTAAATGGAGCTACTGTATACGGTACCTGATATACATATATATATATATATATATATATGTACAATATAATGCAAGGTTCGACGAGGCTACGAGCTCTCTGACGGCGCGACGCAATCGGCCGGATTGAGTTCATCAACTTAATGTAAGTCCCTTACGCGCCATACATTTATATATATATATATAATATATTTTAAACATGTGCGCCGAGTGTGTGTCGATCGACCAGACGCAAAGTATATTCTTCTATAATACATAGTATTGAGAGTACGGATAACCTACGTGATGTGCAACACGTACCTTCCGACTTCGATCGTGTATAAATTATGTATATAAGGTATAATCCTATTATATTGTTCTGGGGTACAATATTGTATCAATTTTCAAAGTAGGAATATAATAATATTTAATATATTATACGTACCTAATATCATAAAATAATAAAATATAAACTACTTGAGATGTATAAATTGTCAGGTTAGAAAATTTCAAAAATTTTCATTAAATATTTCATTTATGTGAACAATTTAATTAAATTTTAAATAAATGATATCTTTTGTTTGCTTAATTTGACATTATTTTATATTTATTTCAAATTATGGTTATTTATTAGTTAGTTAATTTGTATTATAAATGTTAACAACTTTTATTTGGCCCCAAACAGCATAGCGATTTATGTAATAAATCTCTAACTATTATAAGGTAATTCCTGAACTACGTCTGTCAACATCAATAAATCATTTTAAATTATTGTTTGCTAAAGTGTAATCATTACTTAATAGGTACTAATCACAACTATCTATCAGGAATTGTACCTAATTTAATAATTCAGGAAGAGTTTTTAAGTAAAAAATATTAAAATTGAAAACTATGTAGCTAGTGCCTAGTATATAAAATAATATGTATAGTTCAAATATTCACTATACGCGTATTACAGTCAACTTTTAAATCTAATTTATCAATTTATCTAATTTATCTCATAAGTATAGATATACAGGGTGTAACAGATAGAACTGACTTTTAGAATAACTTTTGTTCTTATTAATATTTTAAAAATTTATTTTTGTTTATTATTAAGAGACTCTTGCGCTACACATACAATATAAATTTTTTTTTATTATTAAATAGTAAACAAAATTACATTTTTATTGGAAAAATTCAAAATAGTCAATTTGTAAATTTAATTTAAAAAAAATGTTGATGGTAAGATGGTAAAAATGTTTATCTAAATAAATTAGTTTATTTTTTAGAATTTTTTAAAATATCAATATTTTTTTGCATAAATTAATTTGGAGCGTCATAACTTCTTTTAAAATATTATTTTTGGAAATTTCCTGAAATGAGTATAATATTTCTTAAATTATTTATTAATTATATAATTTTCACAATTTTTGTTGTACGTTCAATTAGCATTATTATTATTATTATTTTTTTTTTTTTTTAGTCAGTTCTATCTGATACACCCTGTATTGTAAAAAAAATTATTCTTCCTATTGTATTTATAATTATTTTATTTTTAATCAATAATATAATATAGCGTTTAAATTAATTTAGGTTTACATTTTGTTATTTCTTCGATCAATATCACTTATCAAAAACAGTTGAGAAAATGTGATTGTGTCCGTGTATGGTTGTTTCTTATTGATCAGTCATATTTGAAATCTCTTTTGAAATATGCTTTCGTATATTTCTTAAATATAAAAACTATTATTCTCCTTCTGTACAATATTATTTGATGTAACTCATCAATAAGGAAATATCCGAACAATATAAGAATAAAATATATGACTTCGTTTGTCAAAAACCGAAGTTAGACTTTTAAAATACATTTAATGTTTAAGCCATAAGCCTATTGACGATTTTTAGTATTTTGTTACTGAAAATAAGACAATATCTGTAGAGAACAATTTTATTTTCGTCATAATATCCATACCATTTTTAAAGAGCATTAACATATTTTTATTTATGGGATTTTTAAACAAGAGGCTTTATGAAAATGATACATAATTTTTTATTGATTCTAAAAGATTGTGCATTAAATCATATTATATTTTAGATTTTATCTGACTCGTTATATACCTAATATATAATTAGCTTCTAAATATTTGCATTGTCTACAAATGCAAATTGTTAATAGAATAACTGAGGGGGGGGAATCATAAATATTCAGTAAGACGTTTTTATGCTTATTTATTAAGTTGTTTTATTTTGTAACGTGCATATTATTATCTGGTCGAAGAATATATAAACGTAACATTATAATATATTATAATAATAGTTATCATAAAAAAAAAAAAACAATCTATAACAATAATTTAAATCTGAACACTTGGGGTTAATATACGAATATCCTGGTAGATGTATACCAATATATTAATCGAATATAATACCTACTAGTATAGATAAACGGAATATAGTGTTTTCATATGGTAGCAAAATTGATATTTGTTTCATTGTGTACGTAGGTAAGAGAAATTATATTATAATATATTTATTATATTCTCTACGTATTCGACGTTAATCAAAACGCTTCATTGGAGTGAATTAGATTTATTTCAGCAGATACTCCAGTGGTGAACGACGATATTTATAGCTACTAAAGCGCACCGTTTTATTGGCCGCCCGTTAATGTAAGCCGGTTATGATGCATTTAAAAGCTAAATAATCCTCTGCTCGGTTTCCGGAATCTGGGTCTCTTGAACCGTCCGGAAAGACGCAATTTTCCGGTCTCAGTTAACATAATAACATAATCGGATTGATTACGCTGCAAGCTGCGTATGACTATATAGGACGCGGAAATTTTTTTTCCTTCTTCAAAAAGCTACCTGTTCTGCCGTAATAAATGGTTTTGTTAGGTCGACCAATGGCAGCGTGCACATTATATATATTGGACACATAATATAAAGGACATGAAATCCAATTCAGCAGTATTATGCAGTAAAGGCAACTATAATAATACCATACAGCAACTACCTATATAAAAGTATTATAAATTTGGTTTAACAAGAAGTTATCCAATATTTCTCATTGTATTTAAATAAAAAAAAAAATTCAATTATCGGCTAAAAGTAAAAAGTAAAATAATATTTTATTGTTTTATACGAGTAGTACTTAAAATCGATTAATATTCGTAATTGTAGTTTTCGCTATGCAACGATATATTTTCAATAAATTGTAGGCACCTATACCTATATTTTAAACTGTTTAAACTTTAATATTCTTAAAAAAATCAGATATTGTACTATACATTTACTTACGTTTAGTCGTAAGGTATAGTCAAATAGTCTATTTTTTACTCTCACAATATATGTATACTTTATTCTCAATTAAAATTTTTTAAATTCCTGCTATAGATTAATTATTTCTATTGGGGCTTATATATTGACATTTACAATATGTGTTTGTACAGCTAATTACGATGTTCTAACATTTTTAGTTTATCTATATTCTATATATATTATATAATATTATACAATATATATTATTATATTAATAGAAGTTAAAATCCCTTGAAATACAGCAAAATGTATCATCTTGATCACATCTATTGTATATATCGAAAAAATTTGAGTCAACACTAATAGGTTTCTCATTGGTCGGTTTCAAATATCTCACAACTTTCTAATCAACAAAGAAGACCCACCTATATGTCCTCCACGCAGAGTCCACCTTTGTACCGAATATATACAACGGAATGCCTTACATATGAAGAATTTAGAAAAAAAATCATATCTTTCAGTATTTTTTTATAAATCCTAATCGAAATACTCTTGATCTCGGGGTCGTGGGTTCGAGCCCCACGTTGGGCGCCACTGTAGTATACCTATCTCTCGATGGTACACAAAAAGATCTATGAACAATTAACACTAATTTGAAATTATTTTATTCAACATAAAACAAACACACAAAAATACGGGTCTCTATGAATCGCTCACAAACATATTCTGCGTCTCTCACTCGAAACCCGCACTGTCCCTCTACTGTGGTGCTTACGTCCTTAAATATTATTTTACAAGGTGCTGCCTCAGCTCATTTACTTCATTGGCCTAATATTACGCAATTTAAACATTTAAATAAAACAAGTACCTAATATTTTTCCTATTATTATTTGTTGGCACATGCCACATACAACACTTTGCTGCCAAGGGTTGCTTATATTTAAAAAAACAATTTATATATTATGTTATATAATATTATAATAAATATCACAATAAGTACTAATAAACAACAGTTTGTGACAATAATGATTGTTATTGATGACATTAATGATTATTAGAATGTAGTTAATAGTTATACGTTTTGATATAGCCAGTAGTTAAAAAATGAATTGTTAAAATTTAAAATTTTTGATCTAAAATATTTCGATTTGTATCACACACTCGCAAATTATAATCTATACAATTTTGGTAGTTTCAAAAATATTTTATGAAAGTTATGTACCTATATTATGTTTTTCTATTTACTGGCGAAAACAAACTATTTAGGATGCAAAAATGTCAATGTTCTCGTTTAAAATTAATTAAAAACTCTCCAAATGATGAACGTTGGAATGTACGCCTTACCTATTCGTTCGACGAATACCGTATACCTATTTATCACACATGTATTATATATTATTATCACATAGGTAGTGTTTTAACGAATGCCTACTACCAAATGAACGATAAACTGCAAGGTTCGCGAACGGTGTGCACAACTGCAGTAATGGCTGCCAATTAAACCGCTTCAAAGGAACCACTCGTGAAGCCGGCCCCCCACCCCAATATGGCCTACCTTTCAACTCCATGCACGTTCGCACACAAGCACATGAATACGCGTATGTATATTATTAATGTTTACATGGGATATACCTGACAACCATACAACTTAACTTCTCAAACACCTTTTTACAATACTAAATATGCAATGGTATTCAATATTCTCGTTCAAAAAACATTATGACAAAAATTAAAAGTTTAAATTTGTATGTTTAATTTATTTTTCCTCGCAAATGTTGTGTAAAAGTTGTTGTTTATCAAAAGCTAGTTTATAGCACAAATATCTTCTTAACAACAATAATAATATTATACACGTGGCACTAAGTTAATATGAATAAGACTACATAAGAACATATATATATATAAGAACAAAAACACCACGGAATAATATGTCGGATAAACATTGAACGGCTGTGTAGATGTATAAAATATGATATTGAATGTTAAAAAAATTAACTTATAATCCATGTATATTAAATATAAATAATACGTAAATATATTTGCATGATTATTTATTACAATAAAATGTACAAACTTATAGTTTTCTGGATAACTACTACAATTTAATTAGAAAACTGACACCATTTTATTTTTTTATTATGCTTTTTTTTATAATTAACATATTTTCTTGTACCTACTCATATAAACATGAATTATTTTAATTTATTAACTTAATTAATTAACGCAATATACAAGACTATATAAATATTGTTGAAAGTTTTAAATTTAAGTAACAAAATATAATTGAAATTCAAAATGAGTGTAAATGTATAAATGTAACATAATATAAAAAAATCTAAATAACTTTTACTTGTAATTAAGATGGAGTAACTAATGGCCCTTGCTGCCGAGTTGTATTAAAGATCAATAATAAAAAAAATAATGTTGTTTATTATAACGTTATATATATTTAAATATATATAATATATCATTATAATTTATAAGTTATAACTTTTATTTATACTTGCTTTGATTTTAAAAATATATTTCTAAACATAATATAAAAAGAAACATGTGCTCTTATTTCTTGCTAGTGGCAAAGTATAAAAGTACTTGAGAACTCTCAAGTCACATAAAACGAAAACAAAATACTACCCTTGTTTTCAAAATAGTTTTAATGTTAATTCAAGTCAGTACCTCAAGTATGGTAGTTTGGGATGGATATAAAGAAAAAGAACCTCATTTTATCAAGCCCACAAACACGCTTTATGTCGAGAGTAGACATAAGACGTCTACTAATGAGCTTTACGATGAGAGTTAATAGTGTTGAAAAATAAAAAGGAGAAAAGTAGCAAACCACAATACTATAAGGTTATTCAACCAGTAATTACTAATTATCGTAATTATTATTTATTTTGATTTTTTGTGCAGCTGGATAAAAATAAATACTAAATAAAATGTATTTGTTGTTTTATGTAAAATAAAGTGAATGATTATATGAATATAATATAAAAGTGTATTTACTGGTCGAGTAATGTTTTTAACAGTGTGTTATTTTTTTAAAAGTAAACACTTATTATCTCAAAATGTATTTACGTTTTTGAAAAAAAAATACATCTCTTGATAGTTATAGTAAAACAACATTATTTTATATTTTATTTCTATAATTGTATTAAAGTAAGCCCTACTTTTTTTTAATACATTTTTAATTTTATATTCCAAAGTAGAATATTTTCTTAGAATTTCGATGTATAAAAATCGATTTTTAAACTAATAGTTTATTATAGTTGTATGAATTAAGAGTACCTATTATTTGTTTAGATAAACGGAGTATATATATAGTATATACATCAACATTTTAATGGGTACTGTATATAGTATATAAAGTGCACATCATTTTGCATTTTTCAATAAATATTCTACTTGGGAAAATAAAATCAAAACTGTATGTTGTTATTAAAAAAGTAAAACACTTGAATAATGATAACAATAAAGATGGTATAAAAATATATTTTTTCTTCAAAATGTCATTTTGTTATGATTGTATTATGCAAAGAAAGATTTTCAACTATCCTAATATTTTTTGGGATAATGAGTTTCAAAAGAATTATTCTGTAGTTTGTTTACAACTATAAAATAAATGTTTAGTAAATTTATCATAGGTACTATTTTAAATTAATCAACTAAATAATAAGTGCGCAATCTGTTTTGTCTGAAATACAACTTTTAAAAATAATCGAGAACAAAATCCTTGTATATATATATATCTGTTATTCTGTTAAAATATTCAATTTTACTTTGTCTTTATTTATTATGGTGACTACATTTTATATTATAAAGAAATCTTACTGTTGAACACAAAATAATTATAATTTAAACAACTTATTTTCCAATTTAATCATTTAGTTATTGCTTTACTTTGAATTCAAGTGTACTTAGTGTGTTGTTTTATAATTGCCTCACAGTATAGTCTGGGAATTAATAAGGCACACATAGCACGGTTGGGTACAGTCAGCTATCACGATTGAGACAGATAAAAAAGCACAAGGATCGAGCCGTCACACGGTGCCATTGATCGAATGAACTTAGAAATGAGCAAAACACAGTGACTTATACCATGGAAAGAAAACTGTATAGAATCAAATATCGGCGAGAAGCACTCAAAGTGACAAAATAATAACTGGATTAGGTCTTAAGTGCCATAAACTTGGAACGTAAAATTAATAATAATATGTAATTGATTTATCTTTTAATAAACGATTGTGACTCCTCGAAAGTAATACAAAAGTAGTTCTCGCGGAGTCGTAGATTTAAACACACACAGAAAAAAGAAAAAAGTTCCTATAATACGATACGTTTTGATTTATGAATATTAATGAATGTGAAATCGCATCAGAGAGTTCGTCAGTGTGGTTTCGTGTATTCGGCGAGTACCTATCTACAATACCATACGATTTACTATTACCTAGCTACGTATCGTGTTGTAATTGCACATGTGATTTAAAGCATGTATTATAATAGGTTAGCAATATTGACATACCTACTTCTATGTATAATATATTGAGTAATGCAATAAATAATAATATTATTAAATATACTATATATTTAAGGTAGGTATAGTACAATAATATACTGTGTTCGATACTTCGATGTACATTGTATAATGATATGTGTTATTCATATTATGACTAAACGTTCACACTATCATTCGTCCAAAATGAGTGGTGATTAAGACGATAATGATACCTATAACAATTACAATATTGTCGTATTGTGATAATAATATGTAGTAATTACGGCGTAAATTTAATAATATAGGTGCATAATTATTGTTTATACGCACCCGACGATGATAATCATCCCCCGGACAAACCAAGGTCGCGTCCTAGACTCGTACGCACAGTATCGTGGTTACGGTCGCATTATACGTAGGTATATAAATGTAAATTATAATATGGGTAATAAATTATTATTACAACAATAATAATCGTCGTAATAATATAACAATAATGACCGTAATGATATTAATGTGCGTGTGTGTGTGTACAAAACGACCGTATGATAATAATAACAACAATGATAACGGACGACGTGATTCGGTTAGGTTAGCGCTGCGGGATTGACATATTGCAGACGCGACACGAACGTTATTGTTGTACAACCACCGACGCTCTCCGCCGCGAAGCGCCGACACGAGAACATCCTGTGATCATCGCGTGAGAGCCGTTCTCCTTCGTCCTAACCGCATAATATAATATCGTGTAAACCTGCCGATTCCAACGTTCGACTGTGTGTTTATGCGTTTGTCGTGCGTGTGTGTGTGTTTTTTTTCTTCGCTTACTAGCTGAATATTATAACACGACGTGTGTGTGTGTGTGTGTGTGTGTATGGAGATGATGGAAAAACGTGAAGTAGCCGAAGGAGAAAGGCGTTGAGAGGAGAGGAGAGGATAAGTATATACGCAATGTAGAAAAAGCGGGAGATGTACCGACACTACACCACTGGAATAATGAATACATATTATACCTATGTGTATGCATATGCGATGCTGAGGTCAACAGGTGACGGTGGCGCCATACGACGAATGCCGCCCACGATTTCAGTCTCTTGTACTGTCTTTTTCACATTATGTCTACGCGCATACGTACGTACATTATACGACGACACGTCTCGTCCGTGACATATGGCTGCTGTTTGAGTGATTTCGTTATGTTTATTATTATTATTATTATGTTGTGTTGCCCTTCGGTTTTGTTTTTGTTTTCCTTTCGTCGTCGTCGCCGCTGTCTGAATTCTCTTCTTCAATAGCTGCTGAGACCGAGTAAACGACGAACACAAATAATAATAACAATATCGTCACGGTGACAACATGCTACTGTTGCCACTTCTGCTACTGCTGCACGCCGATACGCGTCCACTGCCAAAACGACCTTCGAAACACGTTACGTGTATTATACCTCCAGATTCGGTTCCGGGACGACGTCTTCACGATTTCATTTATACTTCCTCTTCGACCTTTTTGTATCTTATATTCTAATCTAAGCCATATGATTATAATATTGTATTACGTTACAACGATAATAATAAATAATAATATTATTGCAGCAGTCAAATACTGCAACTGTACAACAACGAGTGAACAAACGATTATTAATAATTCGAAGTTATATTCGAGCAATTATCATTATCGTTTTGATGTATATTATTATTTTATGATACTTGAAAACGTACCTATTTCAACGTTTTTGTCATCATTTCAAGATCAAATTATAATCAAATTGTTACTCAAATCGTATAACTGGGAGAGTAAGAGAACGAAACTATCTCATTATTTTATACATAACTACGTAGCTCCGTAATTGTATATTTGTATTATACTTGAGAATCGAGATTATTATATTTAACATCTTAAAAACCATCCGCTCAAATCTCCTGTTCAGTATAACAAGCTGTTTAATACTCCTATTGGTCCAATCAAGAATATTATCATTGATTATAATAACTATATAACTATATATAATCAATTATACTATATTTTATAGAATCACCATATAAATATATACATAAATGCATTTTATTAGTACTAAGTGGGAATCGGTGATAATAATATAATTATTACTATTAAATAATTTTTTAGATAGATATTCAAGTGTGAAAGATATTAGCAATAAGAACATAACTTTAATATTAAAAAATTATTTTTATTTTTATATTAGATTTTAAAAACGTTTAAAGATTTTAAGCCAGTAAAATAGTACTTATTATAATATTATATTTCATCTTAAAAATAAAACTATACTAATATAATACTTTGATATGCATCCTATATTTGTCCAAAATATAATATCTAAAATATTATAATTTACTTAAATATTTAACTTCAATATTTAATCTAATTTAGAAGAAAATAATCAAATTAATGTAAAACAATTTGGCACACTAACGTCTAACATGTACTTTATTATTAGAAAAAATGATGATAATATATTCAAATAAATATTATAAAGCACAAATATACTCTTGTGTCAAAGACCTTAGTATTCTTTCAATACTAAACTATTATTATTTTTTTGTCTTATTTCTATTAAAAATAAAGCACTATGTTTGGTTTTATTATGCGTAAATTACGCAGCGTAATTATTCTTCCTTCAATGATCCTTTCAGCTTTAAATATCTATTTATTTCCATAGTCAAGTCTCGTATCTATAATATAATGCAATGATTTGAGATTCCAATACTTTTGGTATTTCTAATTAAATTTATACCTATTCAAAACAATTTTTTTCGTTTTGTTATTATTACATATTATAATATTGAAAGGCATCCTCATATCGATTATAACAATAATAATAACCTTTTAAATCTTTAGCAGATCGAAGACGAAATTTTTATGTTGCTAATATTAAATTATTATCATATTACAAATATATTAAATGTTAGAATAGATTATTCATATCTACTATTTATCAAGTCTTATTAATTTAAAAATTAATTGTCACAATATTAAACCTCCCTGTTTATTTTATGAGGTATTTTATATAATCTTAAGTATAGTGCTATTCTTTCCGTATACCATCAAAATTAATCGAAACATCGACATGATTTGATAAATGTAACAAAACTAATAAATAATACGATGTTCTAAACGTCGTTGGGTAACATAGCTTATTTAAAATAAAATAAAAAAGTCGTGGGGAAATATGAATGGACAAGGACGAAAGCCCACTTAAGTTACTTCAATAACAGTAAAATCCAGAAGAATATAATATTTTTATTATTATTGATCAAACCTAGTCCGGTGGCGCCAACAACGACACGTCTTGGGTTATCAATCACGTTGCAGTAGGTAAATATACACGCGTTTTATTTTATTAGATATATTTTTTGAAGAGCGCACATTCATGTTATCATTTTGTTTGAATTAATCTATTAATGTGCTTGTCAGTACACGGCAGAGTTCTACAATCGAATTAAATAATTTTAATAATATATTATAGGAACATAGGTGTATAATGTATATATGTATATTATCTTAATCTAAAGAGCGACATGCTATTGAAATGGTATCTCAATAGACGACAAGCGTGGTTGAAGAGCTATTGAAGACAAACCGGTATTTTTCAATGAACGTTCCCTATTGCTCGTGACGAGAGGTTAACACCACAATCGTGTTATTTCATCACACGCTGCAGAGTAATCGTAGAATATAGCGTATTCTTCGAACATTCAGACGTGCGTTTTGGCGTAAAATAAATTATTCTATCCTAATTATCCTCACACAGACAATTAAAATATATTATGTTTTTATTCGCGTGTATAACATTGTCGGATTGTATTTCTTACATTCTCTATTTACCGACTGGTTTTAATTGTATTTTATTATGTTAAGTAATCGATTATTACATTATCAAGCACTTAAAAATTAAAATTAAAAACTAATAGATGACTTGCAACCATAATGATCATTTCAAATTCTTATGGCAATAACTATTATAAATAATCCTAAAATAAAATTACATGTACCTATATTATGACGTTTATAGAAATTAGGTAAATTAGAATTATATTTACGTTACCTGACATGCAACTATTGGGACTGAACGCTGGATTCTTCTGTAGTTGTGAAAATCCTAAAAAAAAATCAATAATAAATTATATAATAACTCTGTAGCTTAATTTTGTATTATGTATAATATCTTAACTTATGTCGTATGTGTAGGTATACTATGGATTAACTAAAATGTTCATTTAAATGTTAAAAAATGCACTATCATTATTTTAATGTTATTGTTTACAGATAGTTAAACATATTTTTTATCTCGATGACTTTACTATAATAGTAAATAATTATTGATCATAACTTATCTATTTAACTTTGCAATTGTAGAATACTACTTATGTCTATCAAATATATTATTAAATTTATTAAATGGTGAAGGGTATGTATAATATAATAGTATTGCTCTATTATATAGGTAAGTACAGATAATAAATATATATTGGCATAAAAATCTTTTTGACTTATTATCTTTGAATTTCCCATGGTATCTTTACCCAATCGATCGGTTAAAAAAATCGTCTTTGTGTTATTTCTTTTATATTCATAAATACAGTGAATTTATGTGCAAACTGCACACACCCGTATCGAATTACAACAGTAGGTATGTGTTTTGATTCGCAAAGGTCTCCGCGGTAATCCGACCTGACAGTTATCGTATTTCTTTGGTTCGTGTATAATTATATATATACACATACACTGTCTATTATTAAACTTAAATCGTTTTCCACGATACACTCAATATCCTATATCCGGACGTATTATAAAACGTTCAATAAAAGATTCGTTTTTTTTAGGGGAAAAATAGGCGTTTTGTTTTCAAAGACTTATACGATAACATTATCGAAGAGAACAAAATATTCAATACACAGTGGTTAAACATTAATTTAAGAAGTGCAACGAATTATTTGAAACCAGGTTAGGTTATATTTCTTATTTCTTTTGAAATAAGAAATTGGAAAAAAAATTATCCCTATAGTTTGTGTGATACAACGGGATATTAAATTGTTTGGGTTTCATTCAGTTATAATTGAAATTATTAATAAATTATTTTAATCGTTAATGCACGTCAGATTTTAAAAGAGTTATTTTACTGTATACTACGTAAGTTTAATTGACAATTAACATATAACATCAAAGACTATTACTAATTTTATTTTAGCTTGTACTTGTAGTAAAATGTTGAAGGCTATTACATACATGCAACTATAACTAAATATACTCAAATAACATTACACCCGGTATAAACACATTGTTTTTATATTCCATTATGTTTATTTATTATTTAGGTATTTTCTTTTAAATTTCACAATATAAAAACCTATTATAGAAACCACCTATCACTATAACGGTAGGTATTTCAATAATTTAACTTATTAATTTTTACTTATACTATTATATTCATTTTTAATAAAATTTAAACATACGATATTGTAGTAAATATAATTAATACTTAAAAGTAACATTTAAAAAGCATCTACCTACTTACTGTATTATTTACTTATAAAATTAAAAAATCAAAAGATAAAATGTCATCACCAAGACACTTCTTTCTATTATCCCTGTACATAGTTATATAAATATTATTCTTTATCAAATAATAATATGTATTTATTATATGAAACAATATTTACAGATTATATATATATTTAATAATTAAAGGTCAACAAAAATTATTTATGTAATAAAATCAAAATTGAATTTATAACGCATAAACTAAATACCTCAGTCAAGACTTTGACTCTATTTTTGCGTGTAATATATAGGTACAAAAATATATATACATTGTTGGAGCTATAAATTAATTAAAAATATACAAGTTTAAATTATAAATTATATGCCTTTGCAGATTTGTATGTAAGCAAAAGTAGCAATAAAAAAAAAAAAATAAATAAATAAATTCCTTCACTTTGTAATAGGTTTTTTTTTTACTTTATGTGCACAACGGAATTTTGTATAACAATTTAATTTTTTTAAATAGCTGAGCCAGGCAGGTTCTTACATATTATATAGTATGGTTCAATGCAGTGCCGGAACACATAATGTAAAATTAACGAACATGTGAATAAATTGAATAAGCTTTAAACATGATGGAAATAGAATTCATCGTGACTATTTCACCCTATTTATAAGGTGCCAAGGTGGCCGACCATGAATACCTATTTGCATGTAAAAATAATTAATGTGGTTGGTGGGTCGTAGATGCGAAGGAGTAAAACTGAAATGAAAATACGCGTGTCAATGGTATAAAATAGTTTACGTTGTTGCTGATGATTTGATATTAATTAATAAGCGATTAAAAAATTATATATACCTACTTTAATATTAGTATGTAGGTTTAATATAATATTATTACCCTGATAGAAATACTATTTTTTTTCAACTTATAAAAATTTATATCAAAATATGAAATTCAGTGTTTTATATTATGAAGTAATTTATGTGAAAAAAAATGTCACTTGGAAATTGTTATGTAACATATTGTTGTTATTTGTATACGTCATCCAAATCAAAACGATTCTGATGGAGGTATATCCTGTTTTATTATTTTGGATGGTTTCCAAATGTTTAAATTTGTCGTTGGATAGTATTACAAATTATAGTTTAATTTATATTAATTACAGAGTAATAATATTATTAGTTAACCAACACAAACAATATTTAAAATAACAGTAGGTAGGTAATAAACTAATATATTATACTAATATATTATTATTGTTTAATCAAATTAAAATAACTATACGATCTTTAATGGTTAAAATGAGTAAAGGCATACTCAATTTATTATATTTATTATCTTAATATCTGACAATCTAATTTAATTTATGTTTAGCGTACATAATACATATGTCTATGTGATTTTACTTTAATTTAATATTTTATAAATGTTCAAGTAAAAAAAATATTACCCTTTTATATTTTAAAACTTATTTTATATAATATTTCATAAAAAATGAATTTGTTATTTTGTTTTTCTTCTGATTATTTTAATTATTACTAAGAATTTGTTATTTTGACCATAAAAGTACCATCTATATTAGAAATCATTTTTTTTTTCACTAAAAAAATGTCACCAGATTTAATAAAAAACAAATTACAACAATATTACTGTTAAATCAATACATTCGTCTATCCTCTCAAAATCTAAAATGTATAGGACATTATAAATTATAAATTAATTATAAATTACAGTAATACTGTGTAAATTGTTTAGCCTTAAATTGATTTTAGTTAAACCAATGACTATACTTTTCAGTTTGATGTATTATTTTTTAAATTAACATGGCATAACACGCAGTGATTATTTGTATCCATTAAAATTTTTAGTTTTGGAGCTCTGTTGTGGGAGGATGTTTATTTGGAGATGTTTTATGACCACTAAGAAAATTGTACATGGATGTAGTAATTTAAATATTTATGCACCATTAATAACAAACACATTTTGGGTGTGAACGAGGGAGTTTGAGCTAGTAACACCAACACTCCCACTGAATAAATTCGTATATAACCTTATAGTGTACTGTACGAAAAAAAAAATCAGGACTATTAAATTACCGAACGTTGATCACTGAAAAATGTATGTGATATTAACTTTCAAGACTAATTGTGTAATAAAAGTAAAGTAATAATAATAATAAAAAAAATGTTTTAGAAAGAATCACAAAAATGTAATTCCCATTGGTTAGGCACAGTCAAACGAAACTTTTGTGTACAACCAAGTTATCCATGTTTCATCCTAATCATTTTTATTTTTATACTAACTCATTCACAGTGATGTATTAGGTACCAAAAATAAAATGAAAGGAGATATTATATTTATACACATCAGTTTAATTATAATTTGTTTGATATTTAATGATGAACCAATAATATAAGAATTTGAACTCTGAAAAATCGACAAGAATAAAATAACAACTAAAAAATAAATAAATAATATTGTTAATTTTTATTTTGACATATAAATTAAACACTATTCTATTTTCATTATTAGTTTACGTGACGTTTAATTTATTTGAAGAAAAATAAAAAATATAAATTAACTGTTGTGTGTTACGGTAGTGCTTTTAGAATTTCATGCTATGGTTGTTTTCAATGTACAAACCATAAATATTAAGTATTTTTGTTATACCTGTGTAATGTGCATAAAGATGAATATCAAATAACTAATAAATTATTTTATTATGTATAAATATAAAATATAAAATATTGAATAGTCAATAGAAACTATACTAAGTCGATTGAGGTGACACAAATTAATTAACTGTATATTATATAGGTATAATTATATGGAGTATGCTTGTATATAATATAATGCATGTATATAGGTACCTACTTAATATTATTGCATTTATCTAATTATTTAAATGTACAATAAAAATAATGTAATATATTTCTTTTAACGTTGGAATGGACATTATTGCAATATAAATAATATGCATATTATGCTCACTAAATGTATTGTTCCCATTTGCCTGCAAATAATATTTTAATAAATACTCCACATTTTGTAGTTTCGTAATATACAATTGGAACGAATCTTTATAAAATCTAGTAAATTCATTAACTTTGTTTAAAGTATTTTGATTTATTTTCTTTTTAAAAGCAAATTTACCCGTTCCATATCGCCGTTCTACTCACTGTACCTATACCCCATTCGAGCACTAATGCGAGACGACAAAATTACAAAACGACGGCGGCGACAGCCACGCCTAACAATTAGCAACGTCACGTGTCTCCGTGCATTTCCAGGATTGCGTGTGACAGCCTCACACTATTTTTCTTCGCCTCTCGTTATAATCAGTAAATAACTGGTTCCAGACCACCCTAATTCGTTTTCGACGACAACGACGACGACGACGGCGACCTGTTAGTGACAAACCCCGTGAAGGACTAATAATAATATTGAACGAGAACGAATAATTGTAAACTTTGCCGGGTATACGCCCACGCTGTATTATTGTGTTATAATATAGGTAGGTACACGTTATTATAATAATTATAATAGTACGTCAGCACCCAATAATCATGGTCTGTATATAATACGATTATTACAACTATTATTACAGCATTTGATATTTTGATCACTGAAACACTTAATTTAGTTTATTTTGAATTTTGTATTTTTTATTATTATTATTATTATTATTATTAATCGTCATCGTTAAAAGTTGTACACCATACATACTAATATTAACGTGTTTACAAATTGATGTGACAAATCGTTTAGATGGTTCTGTGAAAACGCTGTGTAAGGTTAACAATTATAGGTACTTTAAATTGTCCGTACGATTTTGCAGGTTATGAGAATATAACCATGCCAATATAATGTATCTATACAAAGTGTAACAGAAATATTTAATAAATTTAATTAGTTAACTGCTTAATAGATTTTGTTTAACTCGCCCTATGTATACAGAGGTATTCATCAAACACTCCACCTCACATAGTTTAATAATAATTTTATTCAAATACTATTTTTTGTAATAATTTTGAATTATTTAGATTTTTTACAATATTTAAAGTCTTTGGTGATACAAGTTTTTTTTTTTTTTTTTTTTTAATCAGAACCAACCTTTTTAGTGCAAATTGATAAATAGATGATTATTATTTTTTATTTTGATGTCGATGTATCGATATCAAAATTTAAACATATAGTTTCTGAGTTATTAAATTAGCTGACTAAAGATAATAGTTTTCAATAATAGATTTAATAATGAGTTTAGTATCTTTTATATTTCTGATAAATGGTTCACTAAAGACAGATTTTCATTTAAAAAAAAAAAGTGGTACTGCCATAGGAAATTCCATTAAATTGTACAAACAAGTATTTAAAACTATGTTCTTTAAATATACTTTAAATTTCTTAAAATCCGAATTTAAATAAATTTATTATTTAATGAAAAATTAAGTTTACCAAGGTAAATTAACCTGTATAATTGATTTATCAAAATTAAATAAATAAATTACAATGATATACTATTCATTATAAATTGATAGTCGGATAAAATATTGTATGTAAACTATAGGTTAGAAATAACATCATTCTTGCTGCTTTTAAGGAAAAAATATAATTTTAGGTAACTATATAAAGTATTTTTTTCAATATTCTTAATGCTGTTATTGTGAATCATAGTTAGCAATTAATATGAAAACAAATCGCTTACGTGTGTGTGTGTGTATGTATATACTAAATAAAATATATACAATAAAATTACATAATATAATGAATACATAAAACATCAGAGAAACTAAAAAAGAAAGATATAAATGGTCATAATGATAGCAATGATTATCAACAAATGAAGGCGATGGAAGTATTTAAGAAATAATATACCTATATTTATACTGTTTCCAAAGTTTGGATAAACCGATAAACGTACACAGTTGTCTTCGTTAATTCCGGCCATTAGCACTGCCACCGTCGCCAGTATAATAGCTTTATTATATACGTACACAATATAATATTAATGATAATAATAATATATATAAAAGGGGGGCCGTTGCACACTAATAAACGACCCCGTCGTCGGTTAACCAATTTTGGTCAAATCGATATGTACGGCGGCCGGCGGCGCGTGGCGGGCCGACAATACAACAGTCGTGTCAAGGATGGAAATTCGATAGGACGGAAAATGTAAGTACGCGGGTGGCGGGTACGCCTAAAAAAACACTCCCCTCTCGTTCGTCCCGGTTAATAATAATAATGATAATAATTTTGTCTTAAAGTACGGCGCGTTCATAATGAATTTAATGAATAATAATAGTAATTATTATTATTATTATTATTATGATAGTCTATGCCCAGTCTGTAGTAAGCGCCGTCGCAGTCGACCGACGTCCGACACACACACACACACTTAACAAAAACATAATGAAATAATCGATAGACGGCATCACCGTTGTGATATATATATATATATATATATGCTACACTTTTAGTTTACCTAAATATTTTAATGTTTATGTACATAAAAGTATAGGTACGACGACGATATAACTATATATAATCGGAAGTGAATGGGCAAGGCGTGTCTGTGCAGAAATTGCCGTGTTCGGTTTTTACGCGCTTTTATATTATATTAGTTGTGTTGTGGCGAAAATCCGACACTTTCACTATATACCTATTATATTATACACCTATACACATTAGGCGTGTGTATATTGTATTGTATTATGCACGATACCGCCGCCGAGAGCCGTACGCCAAGTGCTGAGGTATGTTACTGTTGCGGGTGCGCACGCTATTATAATATATCACACTTTTTGTACTCGTGGGGTGTATATACCTGTATAATATAATATTATTATTACGATACGAGTTCGCCGCGATTCGGACAATGGTCGTCACACGGCCACTTAAAACGTCCGTTCGTAATCCGATTTGTTCGTAACGCGATTATATTATTATTTTGATTGTTATCGCCGTCTCGATATTTCTGCGGCATTTTCGTTTCCGATAAAACGCCCTCTACTTATACACGGCATTATTACTATACTATTATTACTATTATTATTATTATTGCCACTGTGAATGGCCACATCATATAGGTATACCGATCGACCTTTTTCAACGCGAGAAGCACGTGAAAGTACAATATGAATGTACCTACTACATAAATGTTGGTATGTACATGGTATAATAATATTATGTGCATTATTATCACCGTATACGCTGATACCGCAATAATACGATATTGTATTGGATGGATAGGTACTTCGTCGTTTCGTGCGTTTTTAATCGAAATGATAATCACCGCGAAAATAAAAATTGCGCATAAAAATGTTGTACGATGAACGTACGGTTATATATACGTCCTATACATATGTATACAAACGATCTGTAACGAAAACCGTATATATTACACTTCACCCACAAAACTGCACCTATATGGAACAAATAATGGCCCGAGAGCCGCGTAAATAATGTACGTGCGTAATATGTGTATGTTTTTTAAGTGGCGTTATGTTAAAACAACAACGGCCGAATCTAAAATGGATTCCGACTAATTGGAACTCGAGATGGCTGTTTAAAAATGTAAATAGCAACAATAACAAAAAAAAAAAAAACTTATATACACGCGCAGTCACTACAAGTGTGAGTTCCATGTACTCCTCTGTGTTGCACACTTAAATGGTATATATTATGTAGGTACGTTTGTCCTATTATAATAAAAATGTCTCAAATGCAAAATTACCTATTGTGTATAATATGGAAAACTATTATGGATACACTTTAATGTTTTTAACTCTTTTATACTCTATTTTAACATTTTAGAAGTTTGTGGCTGAATTTAATCTAGTCAACAATTAATATTGATTGGCGAGTAGTGACATAAATAATAAGTATCATTCATTGCGATAATACTAAATTATAGGTATTATATTATGAGTATAGGTTTAGTAGATGTCTTGGAAGTTTTTTCGTAGTCAAAAAGCGAAATTCTTTTTAACGAATATCGTTACCAAAAAACGCAATAAAGATAAATATTATTCAATACACATACGCTGTTCACTGAAGGTTAGGTATTTTAAAAATATATATTATACTAGGTAATAATCGTTTTGAGGACGCGAAAAAACGACTTATTCGAGGCTAATTTGCACGTTCGTTGCTCTCGAAAAACCAAATGAAGTTTGTCTTTTCCCCGTTTAATTAGCATTTTCGTATCAAGTACAATATACAATATACGTACATAACACATTTTTGTGTCACACCCCGCCCTGTATTCCCGCCAGATTCCCTTTCATGTACGACCTTAATAATTAGTACGCTACACTGGTGGGTTTCTATGTATATACGTATAAACTATATATATATATATCTAGACACACACATGCACATACATACACATACACGTACACAAACACGAGTACACGCCGACGCGCATGTACGCGTAGTGGAGGTTTTTGAAGTGCAAAACAACACAACAACGGATTATTACTAGAGTGCCTGGGACCGATGACGTGGGGTTCGGTCGGGGTGGTGGTGTGTTTTAAAATAAAAGGCCAGACTTTTTGTGAAGCCTGGTTTATTCTGTCGAGGCGACGGCCAGGAAGAATCAATAATTTGCGGATGCAAAGTAGTCCCGGAAACCTCCCCCCCACAACCATCCCATCACAAAACCCACCTACCCCGAATACGCTTTCACACGTGTAATGTATATACATGTACAACGTACTCGTGTATATAGTTATATTACACTTATAACTACACCCTTTTTTTTCCATTTACCCCCTCCAATCCGCTCGTAAAGCAAAGCAAACACCTCGCCTGACACGTAATTAGGTCGACATGAATTCTACTTCCGCGTGTCCTTAGTCAAAAACCGTGATGACTCGACATCGATCAATTTGTAAAGATTGCTCAAAACACACGTATCTATAACTTATTATCATTATTTATTTTATTTCTGATGAACAGTTCAATTAAAATAATAATATATGCATTAATAAAAATACTTAATGTTAAATAACCTGCACCCTCCTAGATACAGTATTTGTAAGGTAGTGTTCATTAAACAGTCAGAGTTCGTCAATAAGTATTTTATAAATTTTGTCGAAAAACTCATCAATTTTGATAATTTTTCAGAAAATGATTCGTGAAAATTAAAATACGATAATAATGTATGATTGATACTGTTTATATATCTTATGTAGTATAAAAAATACCTATTCCCCCCAGTTTGAACCATCAACGGGTGGAACTATGTAGTTTCATAATATTATTCACTGGTATAATAAATAAATATTCCTAGGTAAAAATTATTTTATATAAGTACATACCTATTATATTGTATACACAATTTTTTAATTGAACTATTTTTTTTTTTATTAATTTATTATAAGGCGTTAGTGAAATGGTCAGGTCATATGATTATTTTTCGCTAATTTAAAATTATAATTTTATATTTCATTAGGCTTTTAGATATTTTAATTGCTTAAGCGTTACGCTTTATTGTTAAAAGTATATAGATGAAATTAAATTGTATCCTACCTGCTGAGTAATAATTAAGGTTGTTCTGGAGTTAACAAAATTAATCAATTCGTTAGACAGAGCCCAGAGGTGCCGAGGATTAAGGAATTGAGTTGTGGGTGGGAGGGGGACGACAAAGAAAATTACGCGCTCACAATAGCTCCCGGAGTGGCGAAAATAAGTTATATAATTAATGAAATTGTTGGAAGACGGCGGCGCTTTCCCCAGGCGACGTAATTACTTGTCAACGGCAAAACCACTGCGCTGAAACGTTCCTGAAACTCTTCACCCTATCTAGTGTGACTACTGGTATTAAAAGAAAAGAAATGCACGAAGGGTGAAAGAAAAACAAACAAAAATTAAGCCATTTTCTTGACGAGAAAAATTATTTTAATTGGGATCAAATTTATTCGAACCGATGATGGTGAAAATAAATAAATACACAAATAATAAAGCTTTTATACCTCTCGACGATGTTAAGCGATAATCGTATATTATTTAATTTTTTGATTTTTTTACATTTAACGTAGCAGTTTATTCAACAGCCTATTATATTGTATAATAATAACATAGGTAGCTAAAATTAAATACCGTTTGACATCGTTTATTCTACAACGATTTTTTGTAGTCTTATAACGTGTTTCGTGATACGAATTTAATGGACGAGAACAAAATAATTTTTTTTTTTAAATATTTCTTCGCTCACTGATGTGGAAATGTTTTCTTTAATTGCACGTTAAAACATATTTTAAAATGTAATTCATTCTAAATCTACGGTGATGAGCTTGCATTTTTACGTATACAAAAAAGAGGAATGAATAGCGACCGAGATTTGATTGCGGTCTTGGCTACAAAAAAAAAAAAAAAACATTACTCAAGGGCGAGAATCCTTGTAATTAAATTACACCCGTTCGTGCAAATCGGAACTCCGATAATTAACACTGGGATTTAATTACGACTCGGGGGGGTAGAGTAAAAAGCTGACGAAATACCCCGTTTTTCGTGGTACAATATATTATTTTTGGCTTTATTAAAATCTTCTTAAAACTGCCGTGTATACGTTCGAATATCCGAGATGTATACCTATACAAAAACGAGGTTTTTTTTTTGTCCACGCGTTATTCACCATTTCAGGTTTTGTCTCATTTAAACGCATGGTGTAGTTATTCTGTGTAATAATATGATACCTATACACACACGGAAAGCGTACATATTATGTTATATGATATATAATATTGTATTTACGACGACGATGAATACAAGTTAGAACTTAAACTATAGTCACTAAAGTTTTTTTTATGATCCCCGTCGAAATTAATGGTTTAGTTGAGCAGAATATCGTAATACTTCTGTCTCCGATAAAAAGCTCAAAAATAAATTGTTTATTATTCTATGCGTGTATACGAATATGATACACGGATACGTTATTTAATTTACACGCGTAGCAGTAGAGGCAATGGACTGTCTTTTAAGTTCTAGCTAACGGTTGTGCTGTTTGAATCGACGACGAGATGGAAAAAAAATTATAACGTACGGGCATAAAAAATAAATCAAATAATAATAAAAATGTTTTGTTGTTTTAAAACATTCTTGTGAAGTATATATATATATTACATATTTTATATTTGTATAGGTATGATTATAGAATGCTGAATAATCGTTGGAGATTATATAAAAAAAAAAAAATTGAGTCTATTCTTATACCATAACTCGTCTTACAATATACCTACTACACATATTATTATAAACGGTTTTTTTAGGGTAAAAAACACCAATCACGACTTGAAGAATTTCTGACATCGACCCTTTTGACCTTTTCTTGCGCACATGACAAACATATTAATGATAATATTATGACGCATTTTCAACATATCTCTTACTTGACCTGTAGTGTTATCAACTACATATTTTCAACTGTATATACGTATAACTAATATAGTCATTTATTTACCATTCATATGATGCATTTTGGAATAGTAGAAACATCGTATACATATGAAGGGAAACACTGTGGTAAAATATTTATGTATACCTAAAATGTTAATGCACCACCAAATTTTTTTTAAATATTATGTTTGCATTATTTATGAGGCAGTCAGTTAACGTTTCTAACATCATATTAGTATTATGTGTGTGTTGTTAAAATGTATCTAAATAGTAAATACGCTTGTTATTCAATAACGCCAATTATAAACATTAACTATAATAATAATATGGCGATATGTAAATTTGTCACTGTTCATTAGCTACTGTTTACGGATATTCAGTTATACAATTTTGCAGCCTGGCGCATGTAGATATATTATGCGTAATATTTGTTGAAATATTCACACAAATGCCGGACGATATAAAATTAAAACATAAACACTAATTTACTTAGGATAGGTTGGATAAAAAATAAGCGATCTAATTAAATATAAAAATGTTTTATATTACCACTATACAGATTTTATTGAGCTATTGTTGCCTTTATTTTTATTGATTATTTTTTGTATTATTAATGTTATTTACTAGCAATTTTAATTATTCTAGGTTCATTAATTACTGAATTCTTACAAATAAGTAGCAGATACCACAGATACAAATGAATAAATTTCAGATGCAGTAAACTCGTGTACGTTGTATATAATATGTAGCAACTACAACATTGTTAAAGAAAACTGTTTATTCAAAGTTATAAACTTTAATTTTTAATTTGTTTAACAATGCATCAACTAAAATCTTCGTTGTAATAATAAAATACAATTAATATAATTGTACGATATATTACTGTATTCCATAGGAGGTACATTTAAATTTAAAATGCAAATGCTTTTTCTGTGTTTAAGAAACACAATTACTTTTTCAGTGAAACATTGTTAAATGTAAATTAAGTTTTACATAATATGTTATTATGCTAATGAATACTTTGGATTCGAAAAAAAAATAATGTATAGGTGCATATTGGAATTTTTTATGATATTAATTTTGTATATGCAACAACAAAGTTTGTGTAGACATACTACAGTAAATATCAATTTATCATATTATAACATAATACTATATTAGATATTATACAAAGATACCAATAAAATTAGTTGAATTTTTTTCAAAATTGTACAATCTTTTCATGACAATAATACAGAAATATGAAGTGGAATGAAATTAAGATGAATGAATGTCATCGTTCCATAACCATGTTCACTTTTGATTGACTTCCAATAATCTATTGAATATAATATAGATTTTTGTCTAATGTTATGATTCCACTGATTATTGATTATGTTAACTGCCTACATTATTAACTTTGTTCAAACAAACATTTTATGTATTGATATGATTATTGATTATTGTATAATAGAATATATTTGAGCTACCCTAGTATATATTAAATAACAACAAGAGTAGGTAATTAAATAATTTTAGAATGAATTTAAAACGTGTAAGTACTACACGTTTTAAATTGTATAATAATTATTATTAATTATTAACGTAAAGTAAGTTTTCAATTACGCAACATACTTTTTGTTCAATAACTCTTAAGTAAATACAAATTTAATATGTTACATACAATACACGGTTGCAACATGAAATGCAGGTGAAATAATTTACAAACGTTTGTTGTGAAGTGTATTCACCCGACACAAGAGTCACTTAACATTGTTATTGTAATTAGAACATTTTTATTTTTATATATCTTAGGTTAGGATTATTACTATTATTAAATTGAAAAACATTTTGTGTCAGTATTTTTAAATTTAATCGATATTCAAAAAATTTTAGCTTTGAAATAGTAAAATTTTTAGAAGTACCGATAATCCAATTTGTACGTAGATAGAGGTTTTACACTATATATATTTAATATTTATAATACATGTAATAAGTAAACTACACGTATTTATATATAAGCTATAATAATAGTGGTTTACCGACCTACAGCATACATTTAATAATATTTGTACGTACCTAGTTGGTTTTGAAAATATGGGATCGGGTGTAAAAAAATGTGTGGTGTTTTGTTTTTAATTCCATAAGCAAGTATGCGTGTGTGCGTGTTTAATATGAAAAGGAATGGAATGAAGGAGCTAAAAAAATCGTGTTAAACTCAATTGCGAAATTAGCTGTGGACGTGTTCGTTGTTTACACCAGGCAACTGGTCTTTAACAAATTAGGGGAAATATGTTTTTTCTACTTTTGTTTTTTGTTTTCTTGTTTTTTTTTTTTTTGTTTCATGTTTAAAAGAAATTTGAAATGCAATACGGGGTATGCGAGACAATAGACGTGTTCCAACACTTGCGTGATCTTGAACTGTCAGATTTTAAGCTATAGGTATTTATACACTGGTGGCTGAGACGTGGAGAGGATTGAACGATCAAATCTAAAAATCTTAAATTAATACAAAACAGAAACTGCTATTTAATAAACGTGGTTAAAATTACTCGAGTTTGACGTAATTATGTAGAAATCATTATTTTGAATATTATCTTTAAAAATAAAAATAATAATAATAAATGTGCTCATGTTTTGACGACTTACCAAATTTTATTTTTAAACCAGCTTTAAATATTATAATATCTAATTTGTAAACGAAAATCAAAATTATATATTCATCAACCCGACGATTTTAATCCCCTTGTTTGAGCTGCTCATATTATTTGATTAGTATAATTATACTCGTATGTTGGTACCACTTTTCTACGATATTATAGTGTAAGTAGGTATGTGTATAATGTATCTGCACTATAAGCTGATCAAATTGCCAAAATTATTAAATTGAATGTGGATAATATTATGTGGAAAATTAATTTTAAAAACATTTTCGTATGGGTACCCAATCCATTTTATTTTGTTATCGTTATTATTTGTACAGTTTATAAAATTTGAAATCTCGACACCGGGCACTTATTACTTTATAATATGTGGGCCGAAGGGAGTAACAATGGGGCTATGGATATAATAATGTGAAATATTTGCCTTGTTCCCGCTCGGTTTCTCATTCTTTTTTATAAACGTTTACTCTCCTCTCGCTGTATACCATCAGAGCAGCACGCATATAAAATAATATAAGACAAGCAATACACCTAAAATAATGACTCGTTATATTAATACTCGTGCATTTTAATCAAGGAAAACTGCATGTGTGTGATTTACATATATTGTATAAAGTATATAAATATTAATTATTTAAACGTTTTTATTAGTGTAAATTTGTTATACACTCAAACTATATTGTGTAATAACCATTTATTATTTTATTTAATAAAAAATAATTTTATTTTAATTTTAATATAGGTTTAGATATAATATGTAGGTATATATTATTTTATTGTGTAGGTACGTGAATACAAAAACATAGCATATTTAAAAATATGCTTGCTTGAGTTCTTTTTATGAAGGAAATATAGATATATAGGTAAGATAATATGTACTACAAGCAAATACCTTATGTCTATAGCTGAACTATAGAACATATATATATATAATATATCATACAGTTTTACAAACTTCGTTTTTCAATGGGATTAAGATAGCGGTTTTTTATGTAGGTATAATTTTTTTTATACAAGTCCACGAGTGGTTTCCAAAATATATCTTACGAATTATTAACGATAAACTTATTTTAAGCTCCGTGTTGTTTTCATTTTATATTTTCAATTATTAGAGCCTAATCCGAACGAAATAGTTTAACTTATGGGTATTATATAAACGTATTTGTATTGAGGAATAATTCTATTAGTTAAAAAAAAAAAAAAACGATCAAATGGTTACAAACAGTATTTATATTGATTTGTGTCTGAAGATTGAATACATATTATGAGATGCACGGATGTACCTACTTTAGACAAATTTGTTATCCTATAAACGTTATTTTATTGAGTTCGCTCCATATTACACTCATAGAAAGTGAGTTAATAGGTATTTGTATCTATAACATGAATACACAATAGGCAATAAATAACTGACCATACACGACCGCTGCAGCTGCATATATAATTTATTAAATTATTTTGGTTTAATATACTTGACGATTGTTTGATATTTTTAATCCTTCTAATGAAGATAAATTAACTTTCTTAGTTATATAATATACCTACGTATAGCACGACGTGTTAACAGCAATCATGGTCCATAAACAATGACGGCGTGATAAAGAGCCTCTCGTTCACGGCACGTTTAGAACCGAATTTATTATACCTACGCGTGTAATTATTGATTGAAACCATTTTTTTTATAGTTTATTTAGTAATACATAAGTATTTCAATCATTTTTATACTTCGACACAATTTAAATCTTTAATTTGTATGCGTTGTAATTATTGGGACACTTTATTTATTGTGATAACTGCCACATTATTGTCTTGAATCATTAGTACCTACGCGTTACTAGAACGAATAGGTTAGGTTATGACAATATACAATACCAAACCGTTGACAATTAATACCATATAGCTATACGTATCTATCCCATTGTTGCCTATCAAACATTATAAGAGGTTCAACAGACTCAATTATAATACCTAAAAGTAACTTAATCAATATTACACAATAGTCTACACTATTATTGTAAACGTATAAAATGAAATCAATGCTATAAATCATTATTTTACCTAATATTTAATTTTAACACTTGTAATAACTATATAGTGATTATGTATCTTTGAAAATATTAAACATTAGATTTTGAGATACTTAAATATAATACATTAATTTGATTTTAATTTCATTGTGATCATCGATAAAGTTTTTTTTTAACAAAAAAAAAAAAAAATGTTTCTATTCAAAATTTATATTTATTCATTGTTCTGTTCAAGATGAAATATAATAAAATTAATGTGTAAGTGCTGTGTATCTAGACTGCTGATAAATCTATGGCTGTTAAACAATATCAACTATACTATAATTATTAAATTATCTAACCACCACACAAACATCAACAAAAATATTTGAAATTATAATATATTAATGTGTTTTAAAGTACCGTAAAAGGTATAAATAAATAATATATATTTAAATTTAAAAAAAAAATGTTTTAAAGATAATTCATTTTTAAAATGGACATTTTTTTCATGCAGCTCGTTTGTGATTCTGTAAGAGTATATTGTAATAATGTTAAAGGTACGCTGTGAAAATGTGGACTTTTTTATTCTGGTTCATACAGATAATATCATAGAAAAGTAATAAGATATTAACAACATTTTCCGTAGGTATACATACACATATTAATCGAGATAAAATTATTAAAAAATATGTAAATAATGTATAAATTTGTATAACAGAATTTTATTAGAAATGTTGAATAGTTAAATGTTTGTTTAATCAGTGCCATTTATTTTTATTTAAAAGTAGGTAAGTACTTATTACTGTAAATAGTTCCTATATACAAAATGTTTTGTGAAAGCGTATTTCGATTTTTAATTGTTGATAACAATAATGTGCTATTAAGAAAAGTATGTTTGGGAACCACTGATAGTATATATAGATAACAGGTTAAAATTTATTTGTTATTAGTCATGAATTTTTATTATATTATTACATTTTTTTATAATTTTTATTTTTTTAATGATATGTATATTATATGTTAGGTACTAGTTATTTTAAATAAAAATATTACAAATTTATATATTACATTATGTTTATATATTTACTTTTATATTATGAAGTTAGGTTTAATAAAATGAAATGTAATTTATACAACCTAGCCGATAATAGTTTTTGTGTTATACTTTAAATTAAATAATTATCCTGCATAATAATATTTAAGACACAAAATGATATATATATATATATATATATAAGTGTGTGTGCAATTTTAATATGATGTTTTAAATGCATTATAATGTGTATTATATAATATGAAGTACCTTTGTAATGCACTTAAAAATGTATATATTCTATACGCTTAACATTATATTGTTTAAAAAATATACCTACTTATTAATTCAATAATTTAGTGAACATATTATTATGCATTAAACCAATCATTATTTTAATCAGTGATGGTTTAAAATAACAAAACTTGTCAAGCGTAATATGCTTAGATTATGTATATCCTTACAATAGTATTTCTTATTTACAGGTGGTAAAAATGCAACACAATATTTTTCACTCGCTGAAAAAATTCCAACTCAACAAATGTTTCAAACGTTTAAACAGCTACAGCATTATGATTATGTTTGAATACATATAATAATCGTTTATTATCTTATAATACCGATTAGATAATTTTAATCTATTGGATCTAGTATGCTTCAAGTGATTATAGCGTACTTCTCGTTTTTTTTTTTTAATTTCCTTGTTACGCATGAGTTATTAAATTAAGTCAATTTACGGCTTATGACGAATTTACTTATTGGAGAATTGCATTTAGAAACATTTTGATTTCACATAAAAATTATATGCATGAAAAGGGTGCCCACCCCCACTTTAGTATAAATTCAATTTCGACCGATTGGTTGCTAGGTGGGAAAAATCGAGAAAGCCTTCCTACAAAATTGGTTGGTAATTCCAACTCGGAAGTACTTGGGATTTACTACAAGCTGCATTAAAGCCAGTAGAATGCTTTCGGCTGCAATACCAGGATTAAATTGACATAAACATAAATAACATTTTACTGAACTTCTAAAATTGATAAGGATTAATCTTGCGGTTAACCAAACTACATTTTAATAAAAATTGTGATTTAATAATGGTTAATAGTATATTTAATATTACATTGTATTAACTATTAAGATGTACATGGATGCAATTCAAAGTATAAATATAAAGTAATATTAATTTTCTATCTTATATAATTAGATTACTTACACATAAGACCTATAGGTATATTTTATTTAATATATAATGGTAAAATATGTAGAGTTTATGGCCTTGTGCATGCAATGAAATTATAGTTATTTAGGAAATATATTTTATCTTTATTATTGGCATTTAAGAGTTTTTATAGTTATTAGTATGAAAATTAAATGCATAATGGCATACTGTATAATATTATATTTTAATTAATCATTGAATAAATATTATTTTATCTGTACCTACATTAGTATAATATGTTTTATTTTACCCATGTTCTCATTTCTATAGTTCTTATTTTTAACTATAGTTTATTATAAACGTATTTTAAGTTAAAATAAAAGAAGGTACTTCAGAATATTAATTTAAATTTAAATTTACTACATCATTATAACGATATTAAAATATTCTTGTTAATACCCGTTAAAAGTTATATCACTATTCATGAAAACCTACTTTTTAAATTAATTAATTAACCATAGTCCAATGAATAAAATTGTGTTATAAACCTAACCGTAAGTTAATACACATAGGTACTGATTTAAAATATTTTTATATATTTAATTAAATTATTATTCGTTTAATTGTATAATTAAGTATTTAATCATGTGTATAGGGCATTAAGGCGTCGATGCTTGGTTAATTTGAGTAATGATTATACTTCTCAGTGGATATGTATAAATGCATTTACATGTAATCAAAAATATATGGCGGAATATTTTAATTTAATATATTCTACCTACTATAACTTTTCATAGTGGTTACAATAATATATATATATATTTATTATTATTTATTACAGTAATCGAATAATAATTATAACTCATCCCCAATGTTTGCATTTATTGTAAACCAAATCGTGTGTTTCATAAATAAAATAATTTTTAACCTCTGAAATAATTTAATAGATGTTTCAAACCTAATCAAACCTAAAACATATCTAATACACTTACTCAATAGAGATTATCAAAATATAATACATTTATTATAATTGTATTTTATATTAACTGACAATTTTCGACTATGATGTATAGTATACGTACCTAATTTAAGTAATTGGTGAACAAATGGAATAAACGTACCTATATACACTCATTTTGGAATGTATTGATGGGTCGTAGATTTCCTCTAATAGGTATAATAATATTGTTATCCAATAATTCGATCACCTCTGTAGTATATTATTTATAATAAAGCATGTGTATTACATAACCATACAATGACCTAACCTATCGGAAAATTGACGAATTACTTTTACTTCTTTTCGGAAAAATGGTGAATGGAAATAACTTCTACACGCTTCACTTTATACAGGCAATGATTAGCGATAAGTAATTTAGCCTGGAACTTGGTTGCTCTAAGGTCGAAATATGAGGTGAAATCTCCTTTAAGCACAACAATTAAATTATTAAATAGTGATATTAGAAGGAGTCTAATATTAGAATTCAATAATAAACTTTAATGTACACATACTAATACCAAAATGTATTTAAAACAATGGCTTTGTAACATTGACATATTTATATGGTTGAAAATTAACTTTTGAGCTTTCTTCGGTTATGAAAAATAATGTTACTGGTTTTGAGGCCTTCAATTTTAACGTACCGAGGAGAAGGGACGGGCCTAACATCTACGCCACTAAACAGTCATTAAACTGCAGCTATATAATCTTACAAGATCTACCTACAATAACCTAACCTAAGTTTAACACGGTGTATAATTAATTCGCCGTGCAGGTATGTATTATGGATATCGTGCACTTGTGGGGGTGGATATAATATTATTATAATAATTTTCAGACGACTTACCGGCAGCGGCGGCTGCTGCAGCTGCGGCGGCGGCGGCCGAGTGGTTGGAGGTGAGCGAGAGCGGCGTTCCGCCGTTGTTGTTGGCGGCCGCGGCGGCGGTCATGCCCACGGCGGCGGCCAGCGAGTTCATGTTGTGCGGCAGGAACGCCGCGGCCACGGCGGCCTGGGCGTTGAAGTACGCGAACCGGCTGGCCACCATCTGGCTGTGGTGACTGTGGTGGTGGTGGCCGTGGTGGTGGCCGTGATGGTGGCCGTGGTGGTGCATCCGGCCGGCGTCCCGGTCGGCGGCAAAGCACGACGACGGTCCGGCCGGTCCGGGTGCCGACGGCGGCGCCGGCGGTTGCGGGTACTGGGGCGTGACGGCCGACACGGCTGCCGCGGGGCTCCTGTTGCTGTCGGTCAAGCCCAACAGCTCTTGTATGGCGAACGGCGACCGCTGCGGCATCGTCTTGTCTTTGGCGGCCGCGCTCATCGCGCGCTGCACATCTGCACCCGCTGCGGCCGTCGTCGTCGTCGTCGTGGTCGTCGCCGTCGTAGGTTTTTGGTAGGTAGGTGCACGCGAATAATGTTGTCGTTACGGGCGGACTGTATATTTTTCACTGTCGCTATTATATATTATATTATATTACGATGTTCGCGCGCGCAATATATAACAAGTAATAACGTAACGATAAAAATAATAATATTATTATTATAGGTGGCGGCCGTTAAATCACTTTATCGTTGTTTTTTTTTTTTTTTAAAATATTATGACTAAAATGTGTATTTTGTCTCGTATCGTGCCCGGCACGTGCGCACCGGTAAGCGTTTGCGGACGGTGTATCGCTGGTCGGACGAAAACTGCAGCGCGGCGGACGGCGTGCGCGCGATCGCGAGTACGTGTGTGAGTGTGTGTGTGTGTGTGTGCGTAAGTGTGCGCCGGCGAAACGCACCGCGTCCACAGGGATCCAGTGCCGGTGTGCGTGTCGCGTCGGCCTCGCGATCGGACCGGCGGCGTCCCGGCGGCGGCAAAGCGGGCGTGTCCCCGGCCGTCCCGCTATTGGCCGGCCGGGCGTGCCCGAACGGAGCGCCGCAGTGATGGGGACCGCGAGCGCCGTACCGCACCGGCGGCCGCGTAACACCCACTTAGGATTTTTCCGAGAGGAGGGGAAAAAAAAATACGGTACACGCGCCCGAATAATATACCCTTTTACTCGCTCCTTCCGCGCCGCCCGTTTTTTATAAGTCTCAGTTCTTCTCTTTCTCGGCGCATTGGTGCGACGGCCTTTCTTCCCCCCCCCACCATCACTCCGACCAAAGACGGCGCGCCGTCTTCGTCGTACCGCTCCTCCTGCCGCTTTTCGTCCTCTCTTCTCGATTTCCTTACCGCCGCCGTGGACTCGCGAGTCGCGCGCGGTACACACACGCGCATGACGTGATCTATATATTAGGTTATATATTTTATCATCATAATAATATTATAGTATACTGACCCGCTACAAAATAATAAT
This sequence comes from Aphis craccivora, assembly GCA_009835225.1. NCBI lineage: Eukaryota > Metazoa > Arthropoda > Insecta > Hemiptera > Aphididae > Aphis > Aphis craccivora. Next base: position 37,310 of record VUJU01002432.1, read on the forward strand.
AATACAATATTAGGTATCACGATTTATAATATTATTATTATTATTATTATTAT
>VUJU01002433.1:0-24844 GCA_009835225.1 Aphis craccivora
AGATCGCTTGGGAGTAAATCCATATTGATGATTTGAAAGTAAGGAAGAACAGTAGCTTGACAATTTTGAGGAGACTAACTGTGAAAATAATTTCGGGATAATAGATATGTTAATTATACTATTGTAATAAAATCAAATTAATTAATAAGAAATGTAAAAACCTAGAATGCGGACTAAATGTTTATTTTGGATTATTATTGTTTTCGTTATCTGCTTATTTATTAAATAAATTTATAGATTATCGATTTATATATATCTTGCAGTACCTATACGGTCAGTATGCCTATAACATCGATATCGATCGTTTCAAAATTTTAAATTTTGTGTTGTAATTTGAAACCTAGTATTGCACCGATCACTTCAGTGGATGTAAAGAGTTCGTTTTCTATGTATAAAAATTTTGCTAAATGTTATCTAAATTTAACAAAATTTAAACTGTAGGACGTAGTTGTAACACTATTTGAATGATTCGATATTTTAATGGTTTTGTTAAGTTAAAAATCATTAAAATTAATAATAATTTATTCGAGTAAATAAAACGGGCGCAGAAGCTCAATTTATTATTATAGTACAAAATATAAGAAACTTAAATAACTAGTATAATATTTTAAAATACATAACAACAAATAACTTGAATAAATACATAAATATAATAATATATAATAGTTGTATACGGTACCTACTAGTATTAAATTTGATTATTTAGATATAAGTTTAAAATCACTCTTTAAAGATGAAAAGAAAAAAATTGCAGTAAGTCTATTTATTTATTAATTGAAATTAGTTATAAGTCAGAAATAGACTCGCCGTTGTTTACAATTGTATATCATCATTCATCAACCTATACATAATTATTAATTTGATATAACACAAAAACTAGAGCTACCTAAGGAGAACAATTTCTATAATTGTGTTTTCAAATTCGAAAAGTTATCATGATTTGGTTTATTATTATTTTTTTTTAATTGAATGAGCTTTATCGCCTTTATCTTTCTCCAAACTAGAACTGGAGTTTTTTGTCAAACCAGTAAAAGATATTCAAAATTATGTTTATAATTTTTAATTATTATTACTAGTATTACAAATAATAAAATAGTTCATTACATTATTCCTTATTAGTATAGTAGTAGCATCGACTTAAAGTATATAAATTTGCAATAAATATTATATAATATTGTATATATCTATTGTTATTAATGTTTATTAATGTCTCATATTTTAAGTATGTAATTGTAGATAGGTACCTGAAGATGTGTTGTCCGATGTTTTTGAATAATCCGATGACCGTGATTGTGTAGTTAACGATAACGATTTTAAAGAGTGCGGTGATACTAAAGACAGAGAAACGTATTCGTTGCTTTTCAATTGTTCACCTATAAAACCATCGATTATTAATTATTCATATAAATTAATAACTAAATCATACTAATCATTGTAGATTTTTCAGTAAAAATATGATTAGTAGAAGATATATTTGATTTTGTAGCAGTTATGTTGTTATTTAATTCATTTTGAATTTTAATTATATAATCCTCGCTTAATTGTAATTTACAATTATTTTCTTTATTATGTTGATTTTTACAACTTTTTGAACAAAGTAGAGCAAAATAACATTTGGAACAAGCTTCCATTTCTTTTGATTGATGATGTAAGCATTCATAACAGACTTGACTCTCTTCCTATATAAATATTGAGAGAAATAGAAAAAAATATTTCTATTATAAATTTAAAATCTACTTTAGTGAGAATAATTGGATTATGTGTTGTTGATTTTATATGTTGTAAACACAATATGTATGTTTCGTTTTTCATTTTCTCATTTATATTCTAAATAATTAATTATTTTTTATTTTAATCTTAATTATAATATAGGTAGGTATTCTACACATACAAATTTATTATTTTTTACAGTTCTTAACTTAAATAGCTGATTACTCGACATTTTCACAATTTTTGCACGATGTGTCAAGATTTTATTACCTAAATTCAACCAAAGTAACATTGCCATTTTCTCATCAACTGATAATGGTGATGTGCTCATATTTTTTCTATAGTCATTTCTAAAAAATATTAATATTTTAAATTAGTATAAAATAATAATATATGTATTAAAAATGTTTATTATATTTCACAATATTAAACAAGTAGCTAATAATATATACAATCCTACATGACATATCTATGAGGCAATATATCCATACTAAATTCTTGGTTCCGAATGTTCCTATATAGGTACGATTATTCATAAACAATAATACAGGCGCCAGCATAACTATAGAATTTATATTATGTTTATAAATAGTCGAGTAAGTACTTACATTAATGCAATAGTAGCTCTTTTCGAATAAATTATATCTAAAATTTCTTTACCAGAATTTCTTAATTTTTTCTTTATTTCAATGATATTTGAATAGTGTGATGGGCGTTTTTCTCCGTTCAGCCTAATAAATAAAATGTTCGAGTCAACTGCGATTTTATTTTTAAACATCTTGTAGAATACTTTTCTGATTCCGATAAATTGGAATAATATTCACAAATATTGCCTCTGAATTTCATATTGAAAATCTTAATAATCTTTAAAGGATTTGAATTTGCTTTCAATAATAAATCCAATAGTTTATTTAGTTTTGTATACGATAAATTAAAGTTGTAAAATGGATTAAGTAATAATGATAATAGAGTCCCAAAACCAGAAATGATTTTATTTACAACTGATCTATTTTTTTCTAAAAACATTTTGGTCAAATGTAATTTTCCTGTTAGCATAGCCAAAACAATGGGTTCAAAACCACAATAAGTGTGACTTTTATTCGTAACATCGTAAAGCATAGAGGCTAATTCATTTTCTGATTTTTCGTCGACAGTTAATTCTTCATCGAATTCATATATATTTTCTTTTAAGCAAAAAATGTCCAAAGGTGTCATAGAAGCATTATTTTCATTTGCTAATTTACTCCATGGTAATTTATATCGAAAAATACTAAACATAGGCTAAAATATATGGAATGGCATAATAAGCTTTTTAAGTTTCTATAAATGTAGTAATATAATTAACAAGTATTTCATAGTAATTACTAATGCTTTTAAATTTGGATTGACACATTGCGTTATTAAAACTTTAATACACTGAACAACGCTATAGTTTGTGGGCATCATAACAGCCATGTGTAATAAATTTAATTTATATTTCTGTAATGTAAAATTATAATTATAAAATAAATTTTATGTTTTTATAATTCTATCGAGTATTCGAGTTCAACTATTAAATACCTCATCAGATAAAGTATAAGTTGAAGATCCTCCAGCTTCGAACACAGCTTTTAAAATGTTTGCATTTATAGTCAATAATGCTAAATGAATTGATATTTTTGGAACAGCACAAGTTGTTGCTTTAGCACCCATATTAATCAAAAGTAGTATTGTATTTTCTGCTAAGTCTAATAATGTTTGTCTAAAATATAAATAGTCATATTATACATTATGTAGATATATAGTATATGTTATTATATCGATAACGATAAAAAATTTAATATATTATAGCCTATAGGTATAAATATTAACACTAGTATATCACTATAATTTACTTTTTTGTAGCTGTTTGAATTATGGATGAATTCATCTCATCAACACCATCATCGTTCTCTGTAAACTATTTTTCAATTTCATATAATTTATAATTAACTGCAAGGTTTATCATTTTTGAATCGATCGTATACATTTTTACAACAATAATTGAAGCTCGCTTATTTTTATTTATCACACACCTGTTTATTTTTATTTTAAAAAATCCTAATTTAACCTTCTAGTAAATTATGAACTATTACACACATACCTATGTAATACATTTTTTTAGTATACCGTTTATCTGCCAACAACTAACACTACTGCTTACCTATGTCTATTTAGTGTAATGTATTATTAATTACCCGATGTCTTATATACAGGTGATTGTCATCTTCATTCTACACCATACAAGATTATAATATACAGATAATATTATAGCCATGATATAGGTAGTTGATAAACTAGGTAATACGTACAAAAATGATTATTTATACATTACCTAAACATCTTATTTCAAAATCAAGTAATATAATATAAGTTATGTAGGTACAGTAAAATAAAATAAATCATTGCTAATTATTTATTGGTTATACCCTTATACCACCATGGACCGGAAATTCCGGAAGTTTATATTCCAATGAGGACTATAAATTTATTTCTTATAAGAAATATATAATATATGTATATATAATATAATATAATATAATCATATATAATCCAGTTTTGTCCTATATAAGGATTAAGGAACATACAGTATTGGATTCCACAGAAGCTCTGAGAAGGTACCTACTAAATGTAATCGCTACACCTATCTATAGATCAGTTTTGTACCGCATTGAAAGGTTTGAATAATAAGTACGGTATTTTTATACGATTTATTGGTTTGAAACCAATGGATTCTATGATTAGATAATAGGTATTAGTGGTATTATATCAATATAATAATTTACCTTCATATTTTTTAAATTTTCTGGCTGAAAGAAGTTTATTTTCTGTATGTTATTTAATGTAATATGTTGATCATCTAAAACAAAATATGATCAAAATCAATAGTATCATTAGGTATGTAATTATACAAAAACGACTGTATAGTACCTATACTACAACATAGGTACTGGCACTGCGGTAATATACCTACCTACGGTATGTTTAGGTAGGGACCTACACAACATTTTAATTCCTAAATATGTAATTAATTACCTTTAATAAATTGCAAATACTATGAAACGTAATGTAATGCAGTTAATACCATACCTATAGTGTCCAAGTATGTAGGAAGATATAATATTAAATAAAAAATAAAAAATTGTTGAAGGGTACCTACATAGGGTATTGACAGTTTTATTAATATTAGAACCACGGTAGATGAAGATTATACAATAATAATATACCATGATTAGAACCTTCAATACATTTAATTGATAGAACATACCTTTTATAACATTAAATTTTAAATTGATGTGAGGTATTAAATATTCAGTCCAATGTTCTATATTATTTAATAAACATATGTACCGCATAATAGTTAGGTTTAAAGGAGTAAATCCGTCATCATTGTAACATTCTAATTCAGCGCCAAGATTAATTAAACATTTAATAACCTCATGTTGGTCATTGGCCTTAAAACATAAGCAGATAAATAGGTACCTATAAAGTATAAAGTTATCAATAAAAATATTTAAATTAAAAATATTACAGAAGAAATCATGAGACGAGTATTCCCTCGAGAATCCGCTACGTCCAAATCAATATCATAGTTTCGAATAATATATTGTATGCTTTCAGGGTTTAGATCTAGTTTAGTCAAAAATTTTACAGCTTCTAACTCATGACTACTCGAGGACATAAACCTATTCCGTTTTCCACTCCAAATATCGTCAATATCGTACAGTAAGATCTTCTAAAAGTACATAATAGGTACACAGAATTCATTACCTAGGTATCTATTTTACCTTTCATTTATTGTTTACTGTGTACATCATAGAATAGGTACTTACTTCACCAAATTGCTGTTGATAAGCATGTGCTAATATCATTTTGTCTAAAATGTTATTATTGTATGCTAACATTTTTGAAAAATTATGGTCGTTACATATTATTTCTTGATGATCGTTTTCATTTTTTTTTTTTTTTGATTTTAAATGTTTGGATTGAATATTATCGTTTTTATTATCAATAATGAACCACGATTTATCATTTAAAATATCATATTGTTCGTCAATACTTAAACTAAAGTTTGATAAAAACTCATTATTTGACTGTGAAGTTTCTTTGTTTTTTTCTATGTGGATAATAAAAAATTTACAAATTTAGTAACTTATTAAAATATAGTTGAATAAATTATCATCTGTTTAAGTTTCATCTTAAATTAGAATTTTAAATTATGTAAAAAACATTTTTTTTTTTTTAGATTTTATAACTATAATAAATATCTCCTATATTGGTCTTAATTTAAATTTATATTTAGATAGATATAGGTAGGTACCTACTATTTACTAAATAGTTATTTTGTATCAAATTGACTAAATCATAGCCACATATGAATCGATTATCTTTTTTTATCTGTACATTATTCTCTGATATTATGGTCTTATAAGTAAATTCTTTATCAAATGTTATTGAATCGAAAAATAAGCTCCTAAAATGTTTTGTGTATGCAGGATACGAATAATGAGTATTAAGATATTTTTCATTATCATCACGTATATTGATAATTGAATGAGGTGGCTAAAATATGAATTAAATATTTAATAACATGGATTTTCTTTAAATATAACATCACAAATAGGTAGAATTAATTTTAACTTACTTGGGTAAGATCAATGAGGTGTTTGAATTGAAGTGATTTTATTTTTGAAGAAACATTTGGTAAAATGTATGATGGAACTAAATTTGTTGTCAAATTATAAGTTAGACGAAAAATGCAAGTCCCTATCCAAAAACCTACTTCTTGAAACTGATTAGGATATGTCATCACACCAGGTCCAAAACGCATGTTATCTTTAAATAGCCCCTAAAATTAATCACGAATAGATTATTAATTTAATATTTAAGTTGTCGCCATTTATTTGTTAGTACTTCAAAAATCAAACCATTTCCATAAATCATGCGACCATAACCATGTATCTGATTTACATAAAAATACCCTTCATATATTTGCTTTTCATTTTCTTGTACCCACATTATTAAACCTAGCCCATGATAGCAACCTCTTACAATGGAGCCTTTATAAATTTGAGTCAACTAAAGAAAAGTTAATTCTTATAAAATTATATTAGGTACTAAAACATTTTAAGCAAAATAACATGATATTAATTCTTACTTTTTCATGTTTAATGACATGAACTGTGTTATTGTAAGTGTTCCTTAGCTTAAATGAATCAAGTGTAGGAACAAAAACAGATTTTTCTTTTGTGATCATAACAAAAAATTAAGAATCATAAAAAACAAATACTTAATTTATTTTTATAAATAATAATGAAATAATAAATATGTTTCAAACATAATTTAGTAGACTCTAGTTGCTATTGATATAAAATTTATGTTTACAAAAGGTATAAATAAATATAAAAATTAAAAAATTATTTATTGTCCAAAAATGACAACAGCATAAGTCTATAGTTCTTCTCTCCGTTTATGTATTTTGTCTTCCAGTATTTTATGTAACTTTTGAACATTTCTACTCTCTTTTTTAATTTTTTTTTCAATATCATTATGTTCATTTCCAGCTGCTAGATCCACATTAAAATGTCGAAGTTTTAATAATCGTCGCTCATACTCTTTTAATTCATCCTAAAAATTTTTAATATGAATTAGTTGTTCAACATGAAATTTATACTGATTATTTCTTACATGTAGAAGTTGCATTTCATCTTTACTGAAATTTGTTGATTGAGCTTTAATCCAGATTTCTTGTACTTTAGGTTCCACAAACTCTTCACTATTAGGACCAGTAAGCGATAGTCGATGAAGACGATCAAAACTATCTTTTATATCATGTATTCGATTTCTAAATAATATAAATAAAAAAGAATAAAATATATACAGTCAATTTTAAATACCAAAATTACAAAATTATTATCTATCTCAGAATGCGATTAATTAAAAAGTAAAAAAGTACATTGTATATTTGTATACAAAAAACATAAATAATAAAATTTTTGAACCAAGTTAATGATACTCTGTGTCTTTGATAATATATAAGTATATTATATTTAAATTGTAAATATATTTTGTAACTTTTTTATTCTACAGTTAAATATAGTCTGTTTCAGGAAAGAAAGGTACTGTTTCATACATGTAAATTAAGCTATAAACCAGTGCCAAGCAGAATATGGCTATTAGTAGGTATGTGGATGTGCTAGAATATCCGGTATTCGTCAAGACATAGCACCTTTCTTTCATGAAACAGACTACTGTATAAACTATTGATATCACTGTTTTAGGAAAATAAACATTCATACTATATAGGATTTAAAAATTATCAAATACAAATTAAACTTCAAAAAATGAGACTAAATAATAAAAATTATGCATTAAACTGCCAAAAAATAATATTTTAACTACTGATAGGTATAACACCAATATTCATATTTTAGGAGATCATATTCATAAACATAAAAAAACGCATTGGGATTTTTGTACCATCCAATTGATACAGTTCATTACCCTAGCATGGGATAATTTTATACTGGTTTATACCAATTATAGTTTCTATAAAATTGTCTCTTAATATAAACCAAAATGTAATTTACCAATAGACATTATACAGTATACTTAATACATATTAAACATTAAAAGGGTAGTTCATAGTTTTTATTATTATTGTCTATGTTATATTATTATATGTTATTGAATTATGTGTAGATATTAGGTAATGCACATCTTTTTTTCTATTTTAATATAATATATAAAATATGTATTTACTGTAAGTTTCTTTGCTTATGACTGACATCACTAAAACCTTGAGATTCGAGTAATGAATTGTAATCATCTTTTAATCCTTTTTTAGAAACTAGTAAAAAGACAGTATACATTTTAATAAAAATGATTTGTAATAAGTTTATGAACATTTACCTATAGGTATATCATTTTGCATGTGTTCAATTTCATTTGTTAATGAATAAAATTCATCAATTTTTTTTTGGTGACTTAGAAATTCATCTTTCAGTGCTATTAGCTCAATATCTAAAAATCAATGTGAAAAATTTTTTAATATTTTTAGTTAAAATTTAGTGATTAATAATATTACTTGTAAAACCAGATTGTTTGGCTTGGTCCCATAGTTGATTTAATCGTTTATCATGCAATAAATACTTATCAACAACTTTGGATGAATCTCTAGAAACATGATCTTGTGTATCAAAATTTGTTTGATTAATTTGAGGTTCAGTCTCATCAAAATGATAGCTTAACTTATATCTTTCCAATATACCTAAACATTGAGCAGTAATCAGATCAAGTTAAAATTTTTACATTTTTAGTCATAATTATCAATAAAGAATATAACATAAAACCCTTCAAATTAAATTTCAAACTAACTTCAAATCCATTATCCCTTTTAGTTATTTAAGTAGTTCAATAATAAAAATAAAACTTTTACAAATTAAATTTTTTTTCCTTTAATATTAAAAAAAATAATAATACTTTTCTTGTAAACATAATTAAGCAGAAATTATCATTAAAATATGACATTACTAATATAAAAATATTTTGGTTGGTACATTTTTTAATCAGGTCCTGAATCCTAATTAATAGATTCAAGTCTCTACAGAACTTCAAAGAATCTTAAAATATAAATTATATTTTAAAAACTGAGACTTAAACAAACTTAGTTTGTGAAAAGTTACAACACAAAAATCATATCACTTTACCTAACAGCTTTTTTCGGACAATAGATTCCATTTCTCCATCTTTATCTAAGTTTTTGGTTTTATACATCTTTAGTTCCCGTTCGTCTTCATCATGAATTCGCAACTCTGATAGCAATGATCTCAATTCTGGTTCTGAACATCTCTATAAATTACAAACATATTAATTTGATTTTAAAATAATATATTAAAATAATTATCAGCATTAATAGTTACCTGTTTAGCTTTGCTCCAAACTAAATTTAGTTTATTAATTTTGAATGGTTTATTTAGGTGTCGAACATTAAATTCTGGTTCATCATTCAACGATATTTTTTTTTTCAAAGTTTCATTTTCATTTGAACGAGAATATGCACTTACATAATAACTCAGTAATAGAACAATTAAGATTATTCTTTTTCCCATGGTTTCTGTTATACAAAAGCAATAAAATAAAATAATTAATCAGTATTATAAGTTACTAATATAACTAAAATAGCTAAAAAAACGTATTAAATTAAAATTAAGCCAAATCCATCGAACACAAAACAAAATTTTAAATTATTATCATTCATCATCAAAATATAATTTTATATTCATAGTCAATAACTAATAAGTAAATTTACTCAGCAACTTGTGGATACGAAATAATAATTACAACGATTTGACGGAGTGGGGATTACCGTAATAAAAAAAAATTGTTGATAACACGGTTGATAAACATTAAACAATTTTTAACATGAAATTTAATTTGGAAAGTATAACGATAACGAAATGCAATAATTACTCTATTTAATAATTGGTGTTTGATTGTTAAAGTTCTTTATTAAAGTTAATATTGAATTCAATTATATGTTATTTTGTGATTATTGTTTAATTATGTGGTGGCAGTCTTGCAAATGCTCAATCGCTAAAAAATATGTAAAACGTACTAAGATTACTTTCAAAATTATTTCGAAAACCGAATTTTAATGTTTAAAAACGCTCAAGGCTAAGTTATATTTGTGTTAAAATGACATTTAATTTTATTATAATATCATGATGTTTGAAGAGAGTTTAATATGGTTTGTGTCTGGTGGACTATTGTTTACTACCATTATACTGATTGTTGCTTGTATCTGTGGATGTCACAAGTCAATACCAAAGTGAGTCATATTTTATAATTATGATTATTGAATTTAATTTACCTGGTTTAAACTCTATTTTATTTATATTTAAAACAGTATAGTAGATATTTATTGTTTATTTAATATAGCTTTAGTAGTACTACTCATACATGATGATTCAACAAGCATATAGGTACACCTCCAATTTAATCAAATTTTGATTTTTAGAATTTTTAAGTTCACTGGAAAACACTAATAAAAACTACTAGGTTGCATGAAAAATTGATTAATTTAATGGTTCTTTTATATTTAATAGACTAATTGTGGGTCGCCAAATCATGTTAAAAGAAAAATTAGCTCAATATTAATCCATTAAATGTTTAGTGATTGTTAATGAAATCCTAAAATTAGAATTTTAATTCTATTCAAATTTTAAGGAGTATTCTGTAGCTATACCAACTTGTCATAACAGTGTCGTAGGTTCACCACTTCTGCTTTAAACAAACAATATGGCCCCAGATATTAAAATTGATTTGTTATGTGAAACACATATAAAACATGGTCGATCATCACAGAAGATGACAAAAAATTATAAATATATTAGGTAATTGAAGTCTAGTAAGAAATTTAAATGGGAAAACACCTAGAAATTTACCTAGAAAGTGTTGGTTGAATAGGATCAAAAAGATCAATGAAGATAATATGATTAAATTCACTCGGGAAATAATAATAGAAGATAGAATGGATAGAGCGTGGAGACAGATAGAGAAATATTGGAAGAATGTATAAGAGACAGAGAAAGTTCTTCAAGGCTGTAAAAGATTGAGAAGAAGAAAGACAATAATCTATTAACAACTTGGAGTTTAAAAAATTTTCTGCATATAGGTACTAGATATTACATTTATTTTTTATTTTTGTAAAACCAGTTTTAAGAACTTATCCTTAGTAGCCAGTAAGTTTAAATAAATAACAGCGACGTTTCATTAAGAATTTGATTTATATACATCAACATTTTCAAAAACAATCATATGTGTCACAATTTACTGTAATAAAGGTTGTTAATTCTCATTTGAATAAAAGTTTTGTATCACCACAGAGATTTCTTTAAGTTCAAAAAAAAATATATATATATATAAATAATATTATATAGTAGTAATAACAAAATATGGTCCTTACGTATTCTTTAAAATAATGAGTTAGAAATTGAATAAATTTATTATTATTGGATAAAATGAAGTTGAACATACTTGATGATTTATTACTAATCCTATATAACTGAATAAGTTATAAGTATAAGTTTTATTTATATGCATGCAAAATTATGTTCATATCATATTATACAGTATATACAATATAGGTACATTTTTTGAGTTTATAAAATTCTACCAAAGCATCATAAAAAAATTAATACTTTAAAGGTATCTGTTTAATTTTAGTTATATATTATCAAGAATTTTCTTTTAAATAAATGTTCACTATTAATAATTTTTTAACTTTGGTGAATGGAATAGAGTGGCAGGCTGAAAGGCTCAATTTGACGCAACTGCTTCAACTTTTCAAGCTGGTTGGTGCCACCCCATGAAAGTATTGTTGAATTACATGCAAAAACCCAACCTCTTGGTTCTTTCAACAACATTTTATTTATATTATAACCTTGTTATAAGTAAATAACAATAAAAAAAATATATTTAATATGAAATAACATAATTTAAAGTTTAAGTTTAGTGCGCCACTGGTGGTATCCTGCAAAATGTTAGTTACTTTGCTCACCTAAACTTTAAGTACTTGTTTGAATTTAAATTTTTATTTATTGAAATATTCCAAAAACTATGCTGTTTCAGAATATGAAATTTAAAATGTATGTTGTCATTCAAAAAAATAAAAAAAACTTTAAAAATATTGTTTTATTTCGACTGGAAATTATATAAAAAAAAAATATTTTCAAAAATGATAATAGTTTTTTTTAAATAATGAGTGTTATTTAATAAAAGAATTGCCCAGTATAATAATAATAAGTAATAACAATAATAAAAATTTAATATGTTAAAATTTAAAATAAAGAAACTTATGTCTACCTATACTCTGTCCAACAATAGAATATATTCTGTGAATCCCCTCATGACATTCTACCATCGAGACCGATTCCACTGTAGCAGCATGTTATGTAGGAGTACAAAGAATAACACATTTTGATCGGACTGTGGCATGTTATCTTGTGGGATAGAATATAAATCTGATTACATTATAAATATGCATTGCTAAGTGTAACATTTTAAATTATATTAATATTTGAAACATTTAACGCTTATGCTTATGAAACTTAACTTAAAATTGTTGCTATTGTTTGCTAACTACATTATTTTTAGTCTACTAAAAGTTATAACTACAAAGTAATGCACTTAAATTATTTTGTTATTTTATTTTAGAACGTACATTTTTGTTTATTTTTGTTTGCTTGTATCACAATAGAAATGAATTACTTGGTCTTGCTGGCATGGTAAAAATTACCAATCCTGATGTTGGACCAGAACCAGTGAACAGGAACTTATCAACTAGTCCATCCCCAACAAATAGTACCAAAAGGTTTTTATATTAGGAATTATATTTATAATTTCATTTGTACCTAATTTTTTATTTATATTTCAACAGAAGTTCAGCTGGTGCAACTTTATCTTCAGCCACTAGAAGTCTTCCCGATTTACCTGTTGAAACGCCTAGGGGTTCAGATGCTGTTGCCACTGCTGTTTGGTATGGCGGTGATACCAACTCCGAACTGTATGCTACTGTTGAAGAAAATAAAGATGGCATCAAAGGAGACTCTTCAAAATATGTCAATAACACAATGTCTCCTTCTAGTGGCACTACAGCATCCAAAAGTGAATGTGTCTATGCCTGTGTGAATAAGGAAAACCCATATGACAAATTAAAACAGGAACATCCATATGCTAAAGTTGGTGTGAATAATACAACTAATCAAAGGTTAGGTTCCCAAAGGTAATTTTTATTGATAAATGCACATTATACTTCAAATATGTATTTTATTTTATAAATTTATGTTTTAGATCGGAAAAAATCAGTTTAACTGGGTCAATAGAATTGGACGAAGTTGACAGCGCTCCTGATCAAGATATAGCAGCAGCTAGTGTAATTGCTGGTGATGAAGCTGCTAGTATTAACATTCCTTACATGACTCCACCAGTAGGACCTATAGAACATCCGTTAAATGTGCAACCAAGACAGGGACATTACAGTGGCGATTCACATGATTCTAGTAGTAAGAATACTAATAAAATAATTGTTTAAAATTTATTTCTTTAATATTATAACCAAATTTCAGAAGGATACACAAGTATCAGTGTTCGAGAACCATTATCAAGGATCATGTCTAGTACTAGAAATGGTGGTATACCATCAGATCCTCATTATGCTTTTGTCTCAGATGATTCTGGTATGAGAAATAGCTATATACTATATAGTATATTTAAATATCATAATAAATATAAATATATTTCTAATTTATACAGATGAAATGTATGCAGCTATTATGGACCCAAGCAATAATGTGTATACTAGTGGAAGTGAAACATATGCTCAGATACCTAGTGCAAATAATATACCTGTTGCTTCAACAGGTCAAGTGTATAAAGCTTCTACATCTCACATTAATGGACCTGAACAAACACATTCCAGACAAGGTAATTTTTTAAATTATTTATAGCTTATAAGTATATAAATCTATATTCAATATTTATGGTATAAATAATGTAAAAATTTGATAAATGAACTCTATTTATAGATTCTTCATCAAGTGCTGTGAGTTCTAATTCACCTAAGCCTGAAAAACGACCGGCCAATTCACCTCTACCTAAACCTCCAGAGTACTTGGATGAAATGTATGCTAAAGTCATGAAAAAACGCAATGACTCACCCGAACAAACATCTTCTAATGTTCCTTCCTCATACGATGAAGGTATTTATGATAGATTGGTCGAACCTAAAAAGACATTAGATGTTGATCCTAATTACGAAGAGTTACGGCCTACCAGTCATGGTTATGCTCGGATAAAAAAAATTGACAAACCATCTGAACCAGACTATGCAAGCTTGACTAGGACAATGACCGTTGAATATGTTGAAAATGATCCAAATTATGAAAGTTTAAAAGTAGACTTGAATGAAATTAATCACAATTCGATTTATTCAGAAGTGAATAAAAGATAGCTTTTAGACAAACAGCATTTTGCTTCATGAGTAAAACTAACGTGAGTTCTTTATTTCTTTTTCAATTTTTTTTTTTTTTTTTGTTAATTTTATACCTGACAAATATGTGTGGTATATTTTGTTCCAATAACATTTATTTACCAAGCTAAGTACCATTATATTTAAAATTTACAATAACATTTATCATTTATTTAAACATGTGTGTTCACTATTGTCGATGGACAAAAACAATGGCTCAAACTCTTTTAATTGACATAATATAAAAATTATGATTATCAAAAATGTAATAGTGTTTACTATAACCAAGTAACCCACCTAAAAAATATTAATAAATATATTTTTACTTCCATTATGGTATTAAGGATAATATAAACTTATTTCTTTCCATTTTAATCTCTAATATAAATATATATACTATATAGGATAATTTATGTTTTGCTATTTATGTTAAATAACTTTATTATTATCATATGCAGTATATAAATAATATTTTAGAATAGTGTATCTTTAATCATTAGTAATATAATTTATCATTATGAAGCACAGACGTTTCAACCAAACTTTGCTATAATATCAAATTAGGTTATTCAACTACAGACTGAAGTATTATTATTATTAATTTCTATTATTTTTACACATGATCTACTTAACAAAGTATATGCAAATATACTATATTATACAATATGTATAAATATTTTAATTTTTAGCTAAGATTTTACATGTTAAAACTAGATGTATTAAAATTCCACCTATGAAATAATTATATATGAATAGTACATCACTTTAAATTGTATTTTTTTTTTTTTTTACACAAGCATACTATTTGTTAGTTTATAAGACAGAAGTATTTATATTTTTATAATATATACAGCTCTTACCAAACATCTTGGTAAAAAATGTAAGTGCGGCGCCGTCCTTTTTACAGCTTTTGTTCCCTAACTAACAGCAACTCTATCCCTTCCGACCTCTGTATTATATTACTGTGTGTACACTGTATACAGACCATAGAAAACACGAGTACTCTGGTGTTTATGGTTCAGATGAAAAGTGAGAGAGTTGTTTTTTTTTTAGCTTGGAACATACTTATATCATATTAAATATTATATAATTATGTATTTTAAAATTAATATTTTATGTTTTGTATAATTTAGTTAAAACTATTAAACATTGTTTAATATATTTTAATTATTTATTTTATTTTTTTTATTTTATGTATTATGTCAGTTGAATTAATTGTTTTATTTTTATTTTCATTATTATTATTATTATTATTATTGTTCTACATGTATGTATTATGTTAATTTACTTTTATTTCTTACTTATTACTGTAAACTGTTATATTGTTGATAAAAAAAAAAAGTATAATTATGAATTATACTTAAGTATTAGTTAGTATATTGTGATTGTTCTGCTTGTAATTACTTTTTCGTAAAATTTTATATGTTTTAAATAGAAATATATATATATATATATATACCTATAAAATATATATTTTATGTAAATTTTAACATATTAACTATAATTTGATTTACATACATTGAATAAAATATATTTGTATAGTAAAAAAATTGATTTATTGCAATACCATTATGTAATAATTAAAATTAATTGTTAATTTCTTATCTATTTTTATAAACCTTAATTATATTTGTGACTAGTTTAAAAACAAAAATTTTTATAATAACATTTTAAAATGTAAAAAAAAAAAGTAATAATAATAATAAAAGGTAACTTAATAAAATTTGAATGAACTATTTCTTATTCTTTTAACTGTAGAGATCCTGAAGTATTTAATTTGTTGACTTATAACAATAAATATTTATACATATGTGTGTATGTATTGTTAATTTAAGTAACTCATTTGTTCATCATTAGACTTTCCACTTGACTAGTTGGCACTTTAATGTAAATTATTTTTTTTGGTCTTGCATCATTGGACATTTGCACAAAATCATCTTGATCCTCCCATTTCCTTCTTTCGCGGACTTCTTTGGCACGTTTATGATCTAACCAGTTAATTATACAAGATGCTGGTACCCATATCAAACCAGTAATCAAAATCACTGTGCCTACAATGTTATCCTTTAAGAACCTTAGCATCTTGTTAATGTTGATTTCTTCAATGATATCCCAAAAACGTTCTACAACATCTTGAATAGTTTTCTCACACGCACCCTATTACAAACCAATGTAATCATTATTCACATATGTATATATATTATTTTTTTTACTGATCAATAAACAATTTAATAGTACTTTGTTACAAAATCCTTGAATGCATGGTGTTCCGTCCGGTAATACATCAGGTGGATCAACTGGATAACACGTATCGTTTAAATTTATACGACAACAACGTTTGCATGACTGTAAAACTGAAAATAAGAAACTACTATGAAAAAACAATTTTATTGATATTAAATTAATAATACCTAAAATATTGGATGTCTAAAATTAGCCATAAATTATTTTTTACTTACTAGTATCACACATACAGCTTTGTAATCCTTGTGTCTCGCAAAAAGGTATGCATTTACCAGAACGACATTTACCTCTTTCAAGGCAGCCAGTGCCATCAGGCATAGGTGGACTTTTAGGACACTCAGCTCCAGTACCCGTACAGCGAGATTCTTGTTCACAAGTGGCAAATTGTCCTTCACGGCATTTCACTCCAGATGCCATAAATTGACAATTTTGACAACAAGGTGAGTTTTTATCACTAAATAAATTAATCAGAAAAATTAAATAACAAACAATCAAATTACTATATAATATATTATTATTTTTTAGTACCTGCATCTAGCACCTTGAGCTCTTCTGAGTTTACAGTTCTTGTCACAGCAAGAGTCATTATCTTCAGTACCTAAAAGACCAGCATCACATTCTTCATTTCCTTCGACTCTAAGATTACCACAAAATGATTCCTCTGGTTCAGAAAAACAACGCGCTGATTTGGCTTGTAATACTTTACGTATAGACCGTAAACTACATGGAGAGAATCTCTGAAAAAAATTAAAATTTAAAATAAATGTAGGTAAGTTTTATAACTTATTAATTTATTTACTATTATTGAAACTTACTTTGTTGTTAATATCATATCCACTGACACTATATGTATACATAAGAAAAGATCCTCCCTGGCTAGCTGTAGGACTACATTCAGTTATATCTGGATCATGTTCAGATCCCCAATTATGACCAAATTCATGAGCAGTAACTAAATCTGCTTCTCGTGTAATTACTCGTTGACCATAGTGATTACGGCTTGAACTTAAACCAGAATTGAGGTATAATGTGTACCCATTCTTAAAATACTCTGTTACATTAAATTTTTAATCATAAAAATGTATTTTTGTGAAAAATAATTTATTTTTAATTATTAATGCTTCCATCACCTGGTGTACAAATTCCACCAACAGAATTACGTCTAGGAGAACCGACATAAGCAAGTCCTAGAATACCTCCTTCAAATTTTAAATCGGTAAATAGATGAGCCAAGCAGAAGTCTTTATGGCTATATTCACGGCTAAATACCTGCCACCAGGAAAGCGGTATAAAGAAGTAATAGATTATTTATAAATTTTATATTTTTCAAAAATTGAATTATTGTATTAATTAATAAAACAAAGATGGTTTTTTTGTTGAGTTAAAAAAAAAAAAAGCAAAAGTAGAGATGCAAATTAAAATAATTAGTAAATGCCAAGTATGTTTATTAATTCCATAAGCAAATATCAAATTAAAATAATCAAAAAATTAATATACTATTTTACTTGAATAATTACATATTTGATATTAGTTGTTATTATAAAATATCACTTACACCATAATTATAACAAGTAATACAAAAGCAAACATTCTGGGATAAGATATTGTTAAGGCTAAAGGAATTTTTAACTAAATTAACTATTAAATTTTAAAATGTATAACTATGCAAGTTGCCTTATAAATTATAATTAATTAGTATGATTATATGCATAATTATATATTATAAGAATTTTTTGATCAGTTAATTACCTAATTAATCACTAATAACATATGACACATATTGTAACCCGTGCACTATTACAATAAGTCAACATGATTGAATGTATGCATGTATATATTTTAGTATTTTATTAATATGAGTTAAGGATTTATGAAATTAATTTGTGTTTTGTGCAGTTAGTCCTTTTCCATCAGTAAAATGTGTCATAAACTCATAAACAAGAAATATTCACCAGGACTACATATGCCGCCAATTGCATAACTTCTAGGTGAGGCTATATATGCTAAACCCAATACTGAAGATCGTTTTGATCTGAATGTTTGATGCGTAAATAGATGCGCTAAACAATACTTGGACACATCTTTTGATTTAGAAAATTCCTATTTATTATTATAGATCAATTGTAAAATTAATAATTAATTTTTATCATTATGTCATAATGTCTATATAATTTCAAAAATAATATGGTAAACAATAGAAATAAGAATGTTAAGACAGAGTTTATTTTCTAGATAGGTAGAATTAGAAATTTTAAATATTTAGGAGTTAAAACAATTGTGGGAAAAATGAGTAAGAATAGGTGATATGATTTAAACATAAAAAGTAAAAAGATTCAGTGGGTATTGAGACGGTAAAAGGATAACTTGAAGTTGAAGTTTTATTGAAGAAATACTTAAGTATAAAAATATTTCATATGAAATAAAATTAAAATACCTCAAGTAGTGATCGAACATCCCATTTTTCTCGAATCATGTTATAGTGATCCTCTGAACTCCGTACTTTAGTTGGATCGCTATGTACTGTTATTTTTTTAATAACAAATCCCATGCCACGAAATCCATCAGATTCTTGACGTTCCAGCCATAAAGTATCATTATATATTTTGTGTACACGATCAATTAGACTAATCTAAAAATACATATAGATTTTGTTTACCAATTATTTGATAGGTTTGAAATTAAAATATATTATATTATTTAGATAAACCGAAGTATTTTTTAACTAATGATAAAAACAGTAAAATATTGTTAACTTTAACTGTTAGTATATATAACAGTACACAATACTTAAAGGTAGCTAATTTATTTTAAAAAAAATAAATTTTCAGATTATTCTAGTTACATTTATTGAAATATTTCATATTTCAATACTTACCAAATAATTAATTGTTGTTTTTGTATCCCCTCCACCCATTTCTCTAAAAAATCTATAGTCAGCAACTAAAAGCAATGGACATCGGGTTCTTGTCGGTGTAATCATATAGTCATAAGAATCAGCATCGCGTTTAGAACGTGTAATAGAATTTAAATTATCATCGTTTTCATCTACAGTTTCCACCTCTGGAAACATAATAATATTAATTTAATCATATCTAAAATTAACATAGTTAAAACACAAACCTGCATCCTCTTTTACATAAGCACATGGTTTGTGTTGTTTTTGGTCTGAATGTTCCCAACTTAATCGTACATCTGAAGCTTTATAAGTTACCATTGTTTTGTTATCTTTATCAACCATATGCCTCCAAGATGGCTAAAATAAAATAAAATAATAATAAATAAAAAATTACTGTAGGTAAATTAAACTGTTTGATATACTTCAATGTGATAAGTTTCTCCAGGAACATCAATAATAGCTGTCATAACACCTTTATCTAAATGTACACTAGCATGTGAACTTTTCTCTCCAAACACTCGACCATCATAAAAATGGTCATGATCTAAGAAATTAAAAAAAAAAAAAAAATGTTTTTATAATACATACATTACAATTCATTATGATAATTAAAATAAAATTTGCTGTAGATACTTAATTTTAGGATATTACAATCAGAAATATGTTTGCTAAGATAATAGATATTAATTATGTCTCAACATACCAACTGCCACTGGGGTTTCATTTCCTTCAGCATCTATACTCGTGGCTTCAAATTGATGATGTAGTAATCCTTTTTTTGGTGTTAAAATTAATCGAAAATCCCTATAAAAAAAATTAGAATTAATATTCTTAACTATAGATGCCAAGAGGTGAGTCCGAGCTACTTAAAGAAGCTTTAATGAAAGTCTATGATACTTAGCTCTATACATATTCTACAGATTTATGCATTAAGTTATAAAATAATATATTACCTTCCCAATGTGGTGAATGATACTTCTTTTACTTTGTTTAATGGGTGTGGACTATCACTAATACCACGTTTCACTATGGTATGAGAAAAATCTGAAGCATGTAAAGTTTCAAAATGTGCGAGATTTTTGTGAATTGTACCTAAATAATAAATTTAAAGTTATTAACAATATTTAATTTAAACAAGGCTACAAATCACATTACATACTTTGAACATTGCCTGTTATAAATAACAGAAGTAATTTTAGTAAAGTAAGTTTTTTCATAATAAATTATTTTGTAATTAATTTGATAAATTTCGCATGAATATCAAAGTGGAGACTTTTTTAATGAATATAAATATTTTGAATATCCACTACATAATGTGACATTCATTTGGATGAACATTATTCAAAATTATTCCAAAAACTAAAAATTAAATAAATAATAATGGAACCTACTGGCTACTTTACCTACTCCACAGTACACAAGTATTTCGAGAATTTCAATATTATATTATACAGTATACACTATCTAGTATCTACTAATCAAAAAGTTGCAATAATATTTACATTTATATATATAACATTACATATGAATAAATCAGCTGTTGGTTGATAATGTTAACAAAATTACTATTGATAGCGTTTTAAATTTCAAATATAATATTATAAGCATGGCTTTTTTAAAACAATTTACATTATTTCTTTATTCTACGAAGTATCTACGATTTAACACATCGACAAAATGTAATAAATTGTTTTCATGTGGAGCAGTTCCTACATCGAATGGTTTGATTTTTAATTAATATTTTATTCATGTCATTATTAATATAATTTAATGTTTGAAATGTGAAAAACAGAGTTGGGTGATATTATACGTCTGTACTCGAAACAACTCTTTACTTAAATTTAAAACTGTAAATAATGACAATTTTTTACATTTTAAGAGATGTCCATTTCCACAATAATGGTGTAGACCTTGTTGTGAACTCTTACTTATTACTTTCAACACATATATTATTCAAAGTTTCTAATTTAATATTTACCTTTATTTTCTCAAAAATTAGTGAGATATCCATAACATTGTTTGAGAATTATAGATGATAGAGTTTATAGATTTTCTTTCGTCCGCCCCTGGATACTAATATATTATATTAAAAAAAAAAAAATCTATTTCATTGTAAAAATGTTTATTATAATTATTATAAATTTAGTTTTCATGTATTTTATTATTTCAGAAACTATTCATCCAAATATTAAAACATCCAAACACCAACATATTACTTTAATATCATTGAATAGACCAGATGATAAAAATTCATTAAATGTGGAAACTCTTTATGATTTAAGAAAAGCTGTTACAAATTTTGAAAATGACTCTTCATCAACTGTTGCTGTTCTATATGGTGAAGGGGGATCATTCTGCGCAGGAATGGACTCTAATGAATTGTCTAACGCTCCACAAATATTCAATGTATTAATTAAAAATTTAGTTTATCTAGTTTTTATTATTAAACAATTATTTATTTTTTCTTAAGGAATTTTTACAATCACATTGTCAAAAACCAATCATAGCTGCCGTTTCTGGATTTGCTTACAATGCTGGTTTTGATTTGTGCTTATGGTGTGATTTGCGCATTGTTGAAGAAAATGCTGTCATGGCAATTGATAGAAAATTAAAGACTTCAAAATCAGAAATGTCTTTTAAGAGGCTTTTAAAATCTGTAGGTTATTCAAGAACTATGGATATATTATTGACTGGCAGAGATGTACATTCTAAAGAAGCATTTGAATGTGGTCTTGCAAACCGTGTAGTTGCATGTGGATCAAGTATGTAATCCTCAACCATTCATATATACTGTATATAATAATAATAAATATTGTATGTGCTTAATTTACCAACAGGTGTTGGTCAAGCAGTACTTATGGCGTTTAATATCAGTAAATTTCCCCAAAAGTCAATTAACGATGATAGAAATGTAATACATAAAATGGTATCAGAATAATATTGTAATATACAAGAGGTTTTATTATGTTTCATGTGAACATTGTGTGTTAATTGAAGAATGTACAGAAGATGCGTCGTTAAATTGTATTCTCAATAAAAGCGAATACAATTTATTATCAAATAAACTATTTTTCAATGTTATTATTGGTTATATATATTTTTTTTGCAACCACATTGTGTATGTAGTAGTAGTTGCTTGTGAGGCATTTCAGAGTTATTGTTGAAGTATATAGTATGTACTGAGAGCTGGACTGAATTAGTGTTTCCACTCATTATAACACATACAATACAATAAAATTAAAATATGTACTTGTAAAAGATATCATTATATCAAGCAAACACATTTAATGATCTCTTGAAATAAAATCCTACCTTTCCTATTCACTTAAACAAGAAGTGACATTGAGTTATAACTTATGAATACTGTATAGCTCATATAAAATAAAATAGATAATATACATTGTACAGTATATGTTTCATTTATTTCCATAATACTTAAAAATAATGCACACATCAAAATATAACTTGTCACATCCTAATAGAGTAAAAAACTTAGTATTTCTTTATTATTTACATCCAGTGACGACACCTTTATGGGGGTAGGTATTGGAAATCATATAAATATATTAAATGTGTTAATCATATAAATGTATTACTCAATAAAGTATGTCATGTAAATAAATGTGAATGTAATAAAAGGTACCTAGTTGTACCAATCATAAATAGTAACTTTGGAAATTTTACTGTAAGGAATTCTAAACTAGTGCTTAACTGGGGTTGATCGAAGAACTACCTAGGTATATCAGGGTATTCTTCACTAAAATGGTAATTCTTAGCAATACAAATTTTTTATCAAAACCACTTGTCCAGCTTTTGAAAAAATATGTTTACAAGACACTGGTGTTGCTATTAAACAAAGAAGACTTTTAACTATTTCATATAGCTGTGGATAAATGTATTTTCTCTCAGACCACCAAAGTAATGGATTTTCATTTCTGTTAATGATTTGTTTAAATATTTATCCAGTCCTATTATTTCGGCTGCTCCTGTATTAATGTCCACCAATAACACTTGTGACAGTTTGATCAAACACTCTCCATATTTCAGAGCTTACATTTGGTATCGGTATTTCGAAGAAGTTGATGTTTGTTGTGGATTTGTATCTTGTTTGGTTTATATAGCCTCTAATTTATTGCACAACATTGACATGGCTATATTCAATTTGCGAGCATCAAAAAATCCATGTTTCTTAAACCTGGGATCTAATAGAGTATAGATTGAGCAATCAACATAATACCATCCTCTATCCTTCCAAATTCAATTAATAACTTTTGGTTCAAAATTGTTGCCATTTCTTTAAATTTTTATCGTGAAATCACATCATTAGAAAATCTTTGAGTATATTTTACTGAAGCATTTACAAAAACGATTGCTTTTGAAATTGTAACATATTTTTCAGCACTTATTTCAACCATAATATCATAAAATATTTTCAATAGATCTTTCGAATTTTCCGGAATATCCCAATCATTAGCAGTAAGATAATTAATCTTACTATTATTCAAAATAGCTTAGGTGGCAATAATTGACTCTTTAATTTTTTTAATTATGTCAAACATATCATAAGTCGAATTCCACTTAGTAGGGCCTAACCTTGTTACTTAGAATCAGTTAGCTTTTGCATTTCCTGCAACTTTGTCACGGCATGAGAACTCCTTTTAAAAAATGCTACAACATCCTTCACTTTTACTTAGGGTTGCCAACTTTTAATTTGGAAAATAACGGTCCAAGTGTAAGTAAAAAAAAAAAAAAAGATCATATTTCAGTAAATTTTTATTTGATATAACTATAATTGATAAATTGATTTGATATTAGTATAATTAATAAATTGAATGATACATTACATAGTTGGTTTTAAAATAATAAATTTAATAATATTAATATTACATTAAGATAAAATAATTAAAGTAAAGTAAATTATAAACTTTTAAATGTATATTTAGCGG
>VUJU01002433.1:24894-37334 GCA_009835225.1 Aphis craccivora
TAAATTATATTTTACTGGAAAAAAAATAATTTCTTATTAAATATTAAATAATAAACTTAAAAAAAAAATGGGGGGAAAATGTCCGCATCGAAAATATGTTGGGGGGGAAAATGTCCTACTACGCCAAAAACAGTCGGGGGGGAAATGTCCGGGGGGGAAATTGTCCGCCATTCCACATATTCACATACGACAACTGACAAGTCGACAACAGCATGTCAGCATAGTAGGTACAAAGGTACATACTAATCATATACCTACTACTTATAAAAGTGTCAAAGTTGACGATAGACATCTAATGTCATTAAGATTATATAGGTATGATTTATTGACAGCAATATGATAACCAATTTTACAAAAACGATATAATATTAATAATATATATCGAAACTCTCGTTCAGATGGAAAATGGAAGTACTGGCTTTTTATATAATTTTAAAATTATTATTTTGAAAATACCGGCTTTTTATTGGTTAATACCGGCAACCGGCTTTTTAAGTCTATGGATGTGAATTACCGGACGGGCCGGGAAAATACCGGCCGGTTGGCAACCCTAATATAACATTTTATCTTTTTTATAAAAATATTACGCATGGAATAAAAAATACACTAAAAAGCACGCTCTATTATCATAAAAGACATAGAACAATAGAATGCTATTATTATAATATTTTTATACACACATGACGTGTATTTAACCATGAATATTATATTAACAATTATAATATAATTATTATAATAATGTTTAATTGTTTGGTGTTCTATGGGCGTTTGACATTTAGAATTATTTTAGATTGGTTTGTAGTGTATATTGTTATTACATCTTCATTTCTAGGTTTTAGTATCTACCTAGTTTCTCAACAAAGTTTAAGGTAAGTACAAAAATATCAGTGACTTAATAATAAAAATTTTAATTTCTGTTAAAGTAAGTGGATGCAGTTTTAAATAAAAAAATCAATACAAATAAATTACACTAATTACAGCAATATAGCAGCTCTCCTGATATATAAAATAACTATTTTTGTTTCAATTTGTTGATCTAGAAAGTACCAGAGGGCAAAGTTGAAGACATTAGAGATGTCATTTGAAGCAGTTAGAAAAAGTATCGAAAGAATTGATCCATCTAGAAAAAGTATCCAAGGATTTGATCCATCAACTTTGGCATTAACATTGTTTAAAATGAGAGATGATGATGTCAGTAAGAAACATGACATTGTGCTAATGATTGCAGCTTACATTGAAAGGGGAAACACTGTTTCAAAGATGGATAAAAATTCTTCACCTATTTTTGCAAATACTATAAAACAATTAATCCCAATTTATGGTTTGGTTGATAAGCCTGGGTCAAATCCAATAGCTATCACTTTATCTAGAGTGGCAGAAAGTTTTCCTTTTATAACATGTTCATATTGTTCGTTAGTGGCTAAGCATATGACAGTTTCTGTGGATGAAATGCATTCTATTTGTGAAGGATATCCTAAATATATGATGTGTCAAGCTTTTACAGCGTTAATACCAAATGGAGAACCATATACACAGACATTATTAAAAGCTCATGCACTTTTTTTATACAATTTTTCTTTAAAAATTTCAAATCACTCAATGAAAAAGAAAACAGTTCAAGATACATGGAAATATATGATAATAGTACATCAACGTTCATATATGGAGGAAAGTAAGAAAAAAGATCTTTTAAAAGAAGAAAAGATATTAGGAATAAATGGATTACAAAATGCTGTGTTAAAAGCATCTGAAATCTTTGAAAACAAGTATCAGAAATACCTCGAAAATGACGAATATTAATTTAAACTTCTAAGAAAAAAGCAGAGCTGCAGAGAAATAAAAATTGATGTTTTTAGAATTAAGAAAATTGAATTTTTTAATACATTTGTAAATGAATAAACTTATGAATTAGCTTATATTTTATTTAGCTTTTTTTTAATATTGAGTTCTTAAAAGATTGATTTATATTAAAGGTTGGTATGAAGTAAAAGATATAATAGTAGAGATTGTCATAATACATATTGATCAATAAAATATTAAATATTAATTGCATTATAACTTTTATCTAAATCAATCAAATGTATTATTCTCTTATGTATCTTTAAAATTAACATTGTGCTGTGGGTACTTACATACCTAGTATGTAAGTTTTTTAATTTTACAGTTGAACAAAACCAAATGGAAATTTTACTTTTTCTAATTTTAATAAAAACTGGATAGCTTCTACAAATTAAGGTTTGTTATTTTACTTTTTAATTACACTGTTTAAAACATGGAAACAAAATTTTTTGTCTAAATTGCAACGACGTTGCAGTTTTGTTAAGAGCCCTATTAATGATATGCACCAATTAAATATACTCGTAACTTAAAATAATTGTATACTGTATAATTTTCATTGAAAAAGTAGGTATTTAAACATGAAAATTTTAAATTTATTGTATATTCACAAGTTGACACAAAGTATAAGATTTTCATTTATGATAATTTTAGAATCTGAACGAAGTGATGAGTGTATTGATTTTACAATGATGTGAGTTTTTTTTGTGTCTGTGTACAGCAATGTGTACATTCAAAGTTGAAAAACTATAAAAATTTTTGTGTTAATAACTAAGGATTAAACATTCAACACTTCTTTTTCAATAAGTTTTCCTTCATGTATTTATAGACAAAACTCGAAGCATCATTAGGTATAGGAAAATTTTTAAGTGCATTTGAATTTTAAATTTTTGCGAAATAGTGTAATGATAACAATTTATCCTCAAACGATTTTAAATATTTGTTATTATTCAAAAAGTATAAGTCATAGATACTTGAACATTTTACCAGTTATTTATATTAGCGTTTTCTTTACATGATTTAATTTTCAAAATATTTTGAATTTTTTTTGAGCTATTTATAGACAACTGAAATTTTCAATTTTTCTGAAAATTTTTTTTTGAAGTTTTGATAAAATTTTTTTGGCCCAATCAAAATACTTGAAAATTTAGTACAAAGTATATTGTTGGAGTGTACAATTTTTAGAACTTAAGCAAGTTTCACTTTCACATACAGCATGTATATAAACTTTGTAAAAATAAAAACGAACTGGCTAAAACACTAATATTGTATTTCGTTCGTTGACAAGAAGATATAATTATTAAAGGCTCTAATTTTATAATTTTATAACACGTTTTTTCGATTACAATTATGCAAATAAAACAGTACATTTTCGTTGTAACTATTAACTTAGATTTCGCACCGCAATCATTTTCTTGTTCAAAACGAATAATTTTATTTAATGTTATTATTCATCTTAGGAAGAAAAAAATAGTTCAATAATGTTCATGCAATATATTATATTATATGTAACTTATAAATCCTCAGGGAGGTAGGTACTAAGTATTAGTACTACGGGTTCGGCGTACCGGGGGCCCCGAGCCCCATGCTGACTTTAATTAGTTGGTGTGGACTGGCCCTCCAGGTTGGGGGTTGAGCGTAGGGCTGACAACCTTACCTCTTATAAAAAACTAATGTTAAGAAACAACAACACCTTAAGCCTCAGATCAAAGATTTAACGGATATCAACGTTGGAACTTGGAACGTGCGATTTCTGTATAGGGCTGGAGCTTTGACAACATCTCTATCGTGTCTTGAGCGATATGGGATGGATATTACAGCGATACAAGAAGTGAGATGGACAAGCTTAGGTAGCTTGAAATCTCAAGAAAATACATTATTATACAGTGGTGGAGATAAACAGGAATGCGGGGTAGGTTTTGTAATAAGGGATAACGTTGCGACAAATATTGTGAGATACCAACCAATAAGTGATCGGATATGCTATATAGAACGCAAATGTAAATGGTACAACATGTTCCTAGTTAACTGTTATACACCGACAGAAGACAAGAGTGACGACATAAAAAACAAATTCTATGAAGACTTAGACTTGGTGTGTGACACCCTACCACTTGATAAACCGAAAATAATATTAGGGGTCTTCAACGCAAAGATTGGAAAGGAAAACATATATAAACCAACAATTAGATCCGAAAGCCTACATGAAATTATGAACGACAATGGAAACAAACAAATCACTTTTGCCACAACTAAAAATATGATAATAAGTAACACGTACTTTCCTCTTAAGAATATATACAAACAAACATAGATCTCTCCATGTGGGATAGTAAGAAAAAAAATAGATCACATGTTAGTGGATAGCCAGATAAAATCATGTGTCAAAGATATAAGAAGTATGCGAGGGAGTAGTGCGATGTCGGACCATTTCCTTGTGAAAGCGAAAATCACTCTCAGAATAACAACAAAATGGAGCAAAAAGAATAAGTACAAAGAAAAAATCAACAAGGATATACTAAAGACAACAACAGCTAAAGTATACGAAGAAAAAATATCGATAGAATTACGAGACATACAAAGAAAAATGAACTTGAATGAAGATTGGGAGAAAATAGAGCAAACCAGCAAACAATCAAAATAACAGCAAAGGAAGTACTTGGGTATGTACCAAAAAAGACAAAGAAAACATGGTTTAACGACGAATGTAAAACTGCTCAAGAAGAAAAAGACAAAACACGAACAAAAGTTTTACAGAACCTTAGTGAAGAAAATAAAAGGCTACTAGCACAAAAACAAAGGGATGCAAAAAAAAGCTATAAGAAGGAATAAGAGATTATGAGAAAAAGAACGGATACACCATAGAAAACAACAGGAATAACAACTCCAAAATATTTTTCGAAAAAGCAAATGAAATTAAACATGGATATCAAATTAGACCAACAATAATGAAGAAACATGATGGATCATTACTAACGGAGAGTAAAGAAATTGCGCGTGAATTTAAAGATAAGTTTGAAAAATTGTTAAACCAATCAAATGAAAATAACACCGTACTTCAATACTCTACTGTAAAATAGCTGCTTGAAAAACCATCAGAAGAAGAAATAAAAATAGGGCTAGATATGCTAAAAAACGGGAAAGCACCGGGAGATGATGAAATAGTATCTGAATGCCTAAATAAGGGAGGCCAAGGTCTGCTGAACCAGCTACACAAACTTATGAACACAATCTGGGAACAAGAGGAGATACCCGAAGCATGGTGTATATCCATCATTTGCCCTATACACAAAAAAGGAAACATCATGGAGTGTGAAAATTATAGAGGGATTTCACTACTCTGTACTTAATGCTTCATATAAATTATTGTCCAACATACTACTGACTAGAATAAACCCATACATCAAAGAAATAATTGAAGAATACCAAACTGGTTTTATGTTAGGAAAATCAACATTAGATCAAATACACATCGTAAAACAAGTTGTTGAGAAGAGTCACGAGTACAATAAAGATATCTATTTACTATTTGTTGACTTCAAAGCCGCGTATGACTCAATCAACAGAGACAAATTATGGGAAGTCATGGACCAGTTAGGAATACTAGCCAAGTTAACCAGATTAATAAAATCGTGTACTTATAATTCAAAGAGTAAAATTAGTTTTGGAGGAGAATTATCTGAGGAGTTTCCGGTGACGACTGAACTCAGACAAGGTGACGCTATATCACCTGCACTGTTCAACATCGCTTTAGAATCAATTATGAGGATAGTGATATCCCAAGCAAAGGGCATAGAAATAAAAGACAATCAACATCTAACAGCTGTTGCTTATGCTGATGATATAGTCTTATTAGCCGAAACAGTTAACGACCTAAAAAACACAACAGATATATTGCTAAAGGAGGGGAAAAAACTGGCTTTAAAATAAATGAGACAAAGACAAAATGCATGATAGTATCTAGACACAATTACAGATAAGACTCCTTGAAAGTAAATGAGTACACGTTTGAAAGGGTAGGAAATTTTAAACACTTAGGTGTAGATATTAATGAAGATGTTAATAGCCACGAAGAAGTGAAAAAACGGCTCATCGCAGCGAACAGGTGTTACTATGGACAATAACCATTGTTCAAGTCAAAACTATTATCAAGAAAATCCAAAGTAACATTTTATAAAGCTCTAGTCAGGCCAGTAGCTCTGTGTGCAAGCAATACTTGGGCGACGACAAAGTCAGATGAAAAAAAGTTAGAAGTGTTTGAGAGAAAGATCTTGAAGAAGATATTTGGCCCAAAGAAAAACAATGAAGGAGAATATGAAACACGAAGCAATAAAAATTTAGAAAAACTATATAACAAACCCAATATTATTGGGATCTTGAAAAGCGCCCGAATAGGCTGGGCCGGACATGTATGGAGATCAAAAGGACTAATCGGATATATAACTGCATGGAAACCAACCGATGGACAGATAGAATAAAAGAAGACCTGAAAATGCTGGAAGTAAGGAATGCTGAAGAAACGGCACAAGATAGAGACGATCGGAGACAATATGTTATTGCGGCAATGGGCCTTAAAGGCCTGTAAAAAGCCAAAGAAGAAGAAGATATGTTATTTATAAAAAGGTGGTTTTAAAACATTTGAAATTAATTTTTAATTTTTAATAGAAACAGAACGCTATTATTCTCTATTATAGAAGACATAAGATCGGCAGAAACACTGAACATTGTTAAAAAGCAATTATTCAAGTATGTATTAAAATAAATATTGAATGGAGTGATGAATGTATACTGCGGTGGTATAGTTATGTGAGTTTTTAAATGTATTTTTAAGTTTTTAAATAAACAAATAATACAACAATAACAAAATATCACTAATATAGTATAGTAGGCAATATTATATATTTATTTAAAAGCGTAGGTATATTAAATTTAAACGAAAAATATTAATTATTAGCAGCTGCAGCGGTTAGTTACAAAAATATTATTTTTTGTTTGCTTATATTTATTTTGTGTTTGGAAACAATGACGTTTTCAATATATTTAGATTTATAAATTATTATAACACACGCTATTATACGGTCAACTAGTGGTGTATTTAGAATTTTGTTGCCCTGGGTACCTACACATTTTTTTATTTTCTCTTCCTCTTGCTGGTTTTTGTAGTGATAATTTTTCTTAACCATAAAAAAACTTACGACACATGTGATGTGATAATAGTATCATGCAGTATAAAAATTAAAATGTGTGGTCAAGTGAGTAACGCTCTGCTGTATAGTAGGTCACTCTAACGGATGTATTCAATTTGAATCCATTGTACACGAAAAACGATTCTGAACTGAGATGATTTGTCAGCCTACTGCCTAGGACATAATACTCGTATATAAAATATATTATATTTCAAATTGGATTGTGAAAAAGGTGGTTTATGTTTTAATGATCTGAATGCCTCAAAATTAAATCATGTATAGAAAATGCCAATTTATACAACTAGTGCGGTTTTCAAGATTCTACGACTAGTAATTTTTAACTATAACAAAAATCTAAAATTATTTGATAGTACCTAAATCGTTATTTTATGAGTGAATGTTAGATTTCTTAAAATTTAAACCAAGGATAAATTTTTTTATTGGCTAATGTTATATACATATATAGGTACAGTGTGTCCCCATAGTCCCGTATCAACTTTATATCTCCTTGGGAAATAAATATATTTAAACGCGTTTTTTTTACAATACTAAGTAGGTATGGAAATTCTGATTGAATGGCATAAAATTTTTAAAAAAAATTTTTATGCATTTTAGAATTTTCAATTTTTAAGGAGACCATTTTATTGAACATATTTTTTAAAATAGTTAAAAAAAAAAATATTAAAATTGAATAAAAATTAACCAAGTTAGAGCAAGTTGTGTTTTTGAATAATTGTAATGAAAAAATCAATTATTTCACATTTCAATAACAGAAAAGCGAAAATAATTCATTATAGTTTTTCTTTTTTTATAAAATGTTCGAAGTTACCTCCATTATTTGTAACATAGAGTTGAAATTTTTGGACCTAAGTGTTTTAAAATTTTTTAATGTTTCGGGTAAGATATTTTATTCAATTTTTTGACGGAAATCAGGCAATGAACATGACGGATAATAAATCGCAATAATTATAACTGTAAGATAATTTCCAATTTCTTAATTTTAGGTTCATTTCATGATAATTAAAATACCTAAAAATAGGTAACCAGTTTCACTATACAGAAAATTATAAGAAACGGCTATTTCTATTCAAATCAAAATTTTAATTAGGTTTGTAAAAGTATTGTCATGCTGAAATAGATATTTTATTATTGAAACATGAAATAATTGATTTTTTTACTACAATTATTCAAAAACATGACTTGCTCTAACTTGGTCAATTTTTATTCAATTTTAATATTTTTTTTTTTTGAACCGTTATAAAAAATATGTTTAACAAAATATCTGTCTTAAAAATTGAAAATTGCTAAATGCATAAACAATTATTTTTAAATTTTTGAATTTTTTTTTTAAAAAATTGAATTTTATGCTATTCAATCAGAATTTCTATTACTTAGTATTGTAAAAAAAACGGCGTTTAAATGTATTGATTTTCCATGGAGATATTATCGATATTAAGGGTGATACTGGGCTTATGGAACATACTGTATCTAAATATATAACGTTAACCAATAAAAAAATTTATCCTTGGGTTAAATTTTAAGAAATCCAAAATTCACTCATAAAATAACGATTTACCTATTATCAAATAATTTTAGATTTTTGTTATAGTTAAAAATTACTTACTTACTTATAATTATTGTAAGCCAATAACTTTTATGGAAAACGAGAATATTCATGATTTTGACAAATTTTCTCAATATTTGAACATCAAAAACTAATAAAAAAAAAAAAATTGTGCCTATGTATTCTAATAATTTTTTAATCGCAATAAAAATAACTCTCAAGGAACTTTGTATTAAATGTTCAAGTATTTTGACTTAGCCATACAAATTTTATCGATATTAATAAATAAAAACTAAACAAAAACGAATATTTCAAATGCCTATGAATAGCTTTAAAAATAAGCGAAATATTTTGAAAATTAAATTATTTAAAAAAAAAAACTAGTAAAATTTTCAAGTATGTATTTATAACGATTCGTTTTTGAGTAACAACCACATAAAAAAATCAATTTTGTCCAAAATTGCAGGTTTTCCGTAAAAATGCCCGTGTTTCCGTCACTTTTTATTGTTTTTCCCGATTTTTTTCGAAAAACTGTTAGATAATTCTTACTTTTGAGTTTTGACTTCTATACCTATACACTAAGGATATTCACTTTGTCATCGGAAACCACCTCTAAAGTTTGAAATTGAAGCATTATTTCTACAAGTTATGCTGTTCACAGACAAAAAAAAAAAAACACACTTCATTGTAAAAAAAATACAATATTCATTACTTACTTCGTTCAGAATCTAAAATCTACCTAGTGCCCTAGATTGTTGAATTGTTAGTAGTACCCACGATAACAAAATAACCAAAGCAAATTGTAAAATTTATTAATTTATTTTTTTATCTATTTACGAAATAGTGAAACATTATAAACGTGTTTACTGTTAAAAAAAAAAGATTCCAATTAAATATACTGCCCCTCTCAAGTGCTGCCTGGTGCAATTGCCCTCCATGGACCTCCCCCTAAATACCCTCCCCCTGTTGGCTGTATCAAAATGTGTTATCTAGCTATTTAATTTATTTAGGTAAATTTAATATTTTGCGTTATCATATGTAAATGTATTGTTGTATTATTCAGTCACAAATCTTCATCTTTTATTTTCATAACATAAATTTATAAATTATTAATAACAATATTTATATTATTGTGTCTGATGCAGTTTATGAAAAAAAGATATAAATTATAATTAATAAAGAATTATTGCATTAAGTAGGTACCTACTATTACATAATCATATATGTACTAGTAGGTATCTAAATAGTATATATATATTACCTATACATACGTAAGTATAATCTGCGAATCTTCCCTGTTAATATAATAGACTGGATCCGCGCCTGCTATACAGTATTGATATTAAGTCAATAATAGTAGTTTTATTTTATAAGTTGGTGCAATAGTTAGTATTAAAGAATAAAAGTGATTTGTTTTTTTGTTATAAATACATCAACCTATCGCGTACTACCAATAGACAAATAAATTAAGGCAAGTGACTTTCACGGTTTTTAAATTTAAGATCCATACTGTTCTAGAATTTGTAAAACTCTTCCATATTTTCACCCTTATATGATAGTGGTTTACCTAATAAATATAAATTAGGTAAACCACTATCAACTTTGATTTTCAAACGAAAACCTGTACTTAAAATTTCATAAATTAATAAGGCTATTATTTTTTATAAATTAGCACATTGGAATTTTCATTTTTCGTTAATCCGTTAATGAAAAATAGCTCTTTAATGTTGGGTAGTATTGGAAAGTTATTGAGTGTAAATATGTTATAACTCATTAGTATTTATAATAGTTATATATAAGTCCAATTAATTATAATTATATGACAATTGACATATTTTGACAATAAGATATGCAGGTAGTAACAAGTATAAATATTATAAGCACTTTCCGCTACACCATGGGGTCGACGATATCGAATTCATAACTATTATATAGCTACTGGACTTTACAATTAAAAATCCCAGTTCTGACGGTGCTAATTAGTACTGATATCAGATGTATAACACCTAAAAACTTTCTAAAACCAACCAACTTTGAGCAGCTATAACTCACCTACAGATCAACAAAAGTTAGTATATAATATTTAATATAGGTTTCCATTTGAAAATCAAAAGTCGATAGTTTTTAAGCTATTGCATAGCTTTTATTGCAGGTCTGGTATAGTGACTGAAAAAAAAATTTTCGTAACAAAAAAGCGTGACCACCACCTGTTGTTTACAGTCAAACAGTTGCTAATAGTTATGGGCACTATCGAATTGTTTATACTATCGAATAGTATTTGATAATTTTTTTAAACTATCGAATACTATTCGAATGTTTTTAAGTATAACCGATTAACCGATTATCAATTCGATAAACTATTCAATAAGTTTTAAAACTATCGAATACATGGTGACTATTCGAATTTTCGAATAGTTCGATAGTGACTATTCGATAGTTCCTATCACTAGTTGCTAAGCAAAACAAGTATCAGATAAAATATTTCCGCACGGTGTTTATCTACCATAATCAAAAAAAAAAACTCATTTTGTCATTTTCTTTCGTTTGTCGCGCTCAAAAAGTGTAACTTGAATGAATATCATACAAACATAAATAGTTATAATTACATGAAACATAGCAACGAAATTGGAATGCAATAGTTTTACCGCGGCAGTCCCCGAGTGCCTAACTCTTATTTTTACTATTAATTCAAGAGTGGAAAAATTAAAAAATTATACAGTTGTAGAAAAATACGTCTCTAAAAATTTGAAAAAAAAAAATGTATACTTTTTGAAATAATGAGAGTTGTTTGATAAAAGTATCAATCTGTATACAAGCGACATAATACGGTGAAGTGTCTAAGTCATTAGTAGATTCATTAGTATAAGTATTTAACACATTCACGATAAACGATAATGATAATAATGTTTACAGAGCTTAAACACTATAGTTGTAAAATAATTTGTTAAAGTACCTAATACGAATTTTACGAATTTATGATAATTAAGATAAGATGTAAATGAAATAACCATACCTACATTCTTACTATACTTATAATATAAATACTTTGGACTATATTTTGTTATTTAAAAATACAAAATACTACACTGAATTTATATATTACATAATTATATATAATTTATTACCCATCATCGTAGCTGGAGGTATATGCAAAGAGAATGCAATTATTGAGATCTGACCTATGGTCCACGGGTATTTTCCGAGTGATAGAATAGTTTGTTTACTTAAGGACAAAACAATATATAATCACAAATTTCTATACAATAATATAAATATTTGTGTATTGTGTGATTATTTATACAATAATATGAAAAAAAAAAAAAAGTAATATTATTATAAATACCCCTGATATATATAGTAAGATTCTGATAATGGCACACTTTTTAGCCATAACTACAAAGAGTGATTATCATTATAATATGTAGGTAATTAAATATTATTTGATTAGTTAGTATAAATAAGTGTATGTGCGTATTATTATAAATACTTAAAAGCAGTATTTTATCATAACATTTGGTAGATTAGCGTTAATCGATTCACACTCTATTTGGTAGCCATTTCACATAGAGACACCAAGTAAGTATCGTATTCGTATATAAGCAGTAAGTAAGATCATTTTTTTCTTTTCATCTTCAAAAAGATAATAGAGTTATCGGGAGTTACCTGTTTCCGCCAAAAGTGTACCTTTCCCTTTTCCGCCGATTCACTTTTGCGCCAAACCTTTTGGCGGAAACCGGCCATGCCCAGAGGGGCGTATATCGATTGCGCCGAAATGACCTTTTTACCTGTGAAAAATCTATTGATTCCGCCGGCTATCAATTCCGCCGAGCTTTTTTATTTATTGATTCCGCCGG
>VUJU01002434.1:0-17938 GCA_009835225.1 Aphis craccivora
TTTTTTTGTTTGTTAATAATAAATAAATAGTCATTCTCCCATGAGGTATTAAAAGTTCTATTTTCATCATCAATTTTACGCTTTTTTGCGGACATTATTGGGCACTACAAAAAACGAAAACAATAAATTCAACGACAGCACGACACGAACGATACGAAGAAACTGATATAATTAAATAGATCGGTACCAACAGCTATGGTTAAAATCTATACGTATCCATAGGTGTGTATATAGTACTATATACCTACTATAATTATATTGTGACATTTATACATTTAACAATGTTCAATACCAGATAACAATTATTATATCGATAAGATAGAGTATACACTACTTACTAGACATTATAGATTATAGAGTATAGACGATAAAGTTTAAAATTGTATACCTATATACCTAATGCTATTTGAAAATGTAGCGCGGGCCAGATAAAAAAGGCTCGCGGGCCGCCAGTTGCCCACCCCTGGTATATAGCTTAACTGATGAAAAATCAAGTGGCTTGGTAAACATCCATTATAAAAAAGCTAAAAGTATTTTAAATGCTTTCAAATTTAGTGCTTTAAACTCGTATTAAAAAATAAAAAAAGTTTAAAAGTGAACATGGATATCAAACTATAATATGTGAATAATTTTAACGATTGATTAAACATATAATTGTGTGACTTGCTACTTTATATTTTACATTATGACATATGAACCGGAAAAAATAATCATTATCAACGGTCTAATAAAAAAAAATATATAATTAACAATAATAATATAGCTAGTAAGGTCACGTTAATCTGAATATAGAATAATTCGAAAGACCTGGTAAACCGAACGAGCTTGAAAATTGTTCACATCGCTTTAATAATACACAAGTGCTTATGCGTTTAGGGGACAAGGCATTTAATCAGTTTGTATGAATGTTTTTATGAACTATTCTTCAAATAAAAATAGTGGGTAAGTGGGAACCGCTCTGCTGTACATTAGGTGCCGTGTGGATCATTATTATATATAAAGGAGTGTTAAATTTGAATCCAATGATAGGTATCATTGTACACGAAAAACGATTCTGAACGGAGATGATTTGTCAGCCTAGAGTATAATTTCGAATGGTTGGTGAAAAGATGGTTTATGTTTTAATGGCCTGAATATACCAGAATTTAAGTTCTTTTATAATTATTATAAGCTAAACTTATGGAAAATCTCGTACTGAATTTTCAACTCTTAGCTACTAATACAAAATTTGTTATGAATTATTCCTACAAAATAATTTGCAAATATTCATGGTTTTGATGAATTTTTGTTAATATTTGAACTTCAAATGCTGATAAAAGAAATTTGTACCTATGTATTCTTATAATTTTTTAATCACTATAATAATAACTTGGTAAAAATTTCAAGTATTTACAGTGTTTAGTTTTTGAATTTCAACCATATAAAAAATTGATTTGGCCGAATACTGGTTTTGCGTAAAAATTCCCGTTTTTCCTTAATTTATTTTTTTTTTGGTTTTTCCCGGCGCTTTTGAAAGCTATTGGGAAATTCAAAAATTGACCTCCCAATGCACCAACTAGATTCATTTTGCTATAGGAAAACACCCCCAAAGTTTGAAATTGAAACATTATTTCGACACGTTCTTGTGTACACAGACACACACACAAAAAAAACACACATCATTGTAAAATCAATACATTCATCGCTCCGCTCAGAATCTAATAAATTAATATTTTAAATGAATAGGTGCATAATATGTAATATAAATATTAACTGACTGTATATAAATAAATTATAATTTTTATACGAATTAATACAGTATGTATAGATAAAATTGTTATTATATTTATTATACAAATAACTGATCTAATTCGATCAAAGTTCATATATAAATTCAATTATATCTATCTTCACTAACCTTGTATTTTTATATATACTTTTGATACATATATTATTCATATTACATTCTTAGAAAGATTTCACTAGCGTACTAAACGTTTGCATTACCAACGGATTTACCACAGGTGCATTTTTACGAACATCGAAGTTCTCGAGAACAGCTATTATAATAATATAAGCGGAAATGATGGGCTAGTATCATAATAATTAATGGTTATTAATTTAAAATTTAAAATTAATTTTTCAATACATTGTTGGTCATAAAGAAATTTTAAAATCAAATTACCACTATCTATATTATGTATATTATTATCTTAATCTAGTATTATAATAAAGTACCTATTTGCATTATTCGTTTTGTACTAATATAATGTAGATTGTAAGAGCACGTGATACAGTTAATCTGCTAGCTGTGCGCTGATGTACCAAAATTGCCTATACATCACACCGGAGGAAGAGTGAAAGTTCTGCCTACCGAAGTAGGTAGTTGTTATTTTTATTTAAATTCTATTTTTAATGGACCACAATATTTTTTTGCTTTATTACATTTTTCATTTAACCATAACATTTTAAATATCTCGTTTTAAATGTAAGATTGATAATACATTTTTTTTTAATTAATAATAATAATAGGCATTTTTCTTTTCACTGGGCTCTATACAATTAATTATATATTGATATATTTATTATTGTTGTAAGTAAACGTAGCAAACACGCATGATGATTATAAATTATAATAATAATGAAAATAATACTATAATTCGGTTCTAGGTCACTTTGTACGGTCAGGCATTAAAAGTGTGAAACGTAGATACTTAGTACGCTCTGGTAAAAAGGTACATTGCAGAACGCGGACACTTTGTACTATTATATACATAAATTATATATTATAAATATAAATTTTATACCTAAATAGTAACTAGTAATTATGTATAGTATTAATTATTAAAATAGAAAAAATAAAAATAAAATTGTTATAAAATATTGTATAATAATAATAATAATAATAATAATAATAATAATAGTAATAATAATAATCTAAATAATCAAATAATCAATAATATCATTCTATCATCAAACTACATGGAAAAATGTGTACAATATAAATATCAAAAAAGTCAAAAAAATATCAAAAAGTACCTAGTATAATATAAAAATAGTATTTAGATGTAATGATTTTTAGATTATTAGTTAATAAAAAATAAAAATAAAAATAGTATAATATGGAAATCAGTAAATATTAATGTAAAATGACAGAAAAAAATATAACACTGAAAAAATAGTTAAAAACTACATGTTAAGTATACGGAATTTAAAAATTCAATATTTGTTCATTCTTTTCTTTGATGCTATATTAATAACATTTCTAATAAAATTTGTCGTGACAATAAAGTTGTCTACTTTTATTTATTTATACACTTACTACTTAGGTATTACTACTTATTTTTTATTAGCTAATAATCTAAACATCTGTAATAGTACCTTAATATAACTATTACAGCTAAATATTATTTTTATATTATAGTACCTTTTGACATAATATTTATATTGTCATTTGACAATCATATTTTGTATAGATTGTAATATTTGAATATTTCATTACTACTTTATTATACTAATTTTTGGTATTTATATTGTACACATTTTTCCAGGTAGTTTGATGATAGAATGATATTATTGAATGTTTGATTATTAAGATTATTATTATTATTATTATACAATATTTTATAATAATTTTATTTTTATTTTTTCTAAATTAACACTATACAATATAATTACTAGTTACTTCATAGGTATAAAACTTATATTTATAATATATACTTTATGTATATAATAGTACAAAGTACTTTTTTACCCGATCGTACAAAGTGTCCGTGTTCTGCAATGTACCTTTTTACCAGACAGTACTAAGTGTCCGCGTTTTGCATTTTAAACAATGGACAGTATAAAGTGACCGTTAACCTTCTCATCTGCCAGGGAAATTATCAGTTAATTATCAAATACATATCAATTATCAGACTTTTTTCATTCACTATAAACCACGTGATACTACCATGGTAATTGTTGTACTTCTGACCAAAGACCGGGGAGCAGGTTGCAGAAGTTGCTCGTCGAATATATTCGTCAGCTACTGCCAAAACTAGCCAGTCAGTCGGTCGTGGATGGTCGACGTAACTTCGAGGTCCGTCAGATTTTAATGGGATAGAAAATTTTGTTGTTATAAATATAAGCTTTTTTTTTGTTTTTTAGTAAAAGTATCTGAAGAAAAATGAAGAATTAAAAAATAAAGTGGGTAAGTGGGTACCGCTCTGCTATACATTAAGTGCCGTATGGATCATTATTATATATATAGGAGTGTTCAATTTGAATCCAATGATAGGTATTATTGTACACGAAAAACGCTTTTTGATAGGTAGTAAGTTAAATGTAAATTAATATCATTAAATCGTAATTAATATTATTATCTTATTTATATTTTAGGATCTTATGTATTTTCAATATTTGAAAACAGCAAATTCCTTTGTGTATTTGTATTGAACTGTAACTTAGATACAAAGAAGTTCAGAATTCTAAACTTTAATTAAAGACAATAAAAAGATAATACTAATTAAATAACATAACAATATTATATGCATTTAAATTAAAATAAATAATTTTTAATCTTCCATAAAATTGTAAAATAACTTAATAATTAACAATTTATTTTATATAATTAAAATGAAATAAAAAATGATTAGTTTCTATAATTTCTATTTTTATAACATTTTCCTAACCTTACTGTTATTATTATTTTAATATTTTGTGATGGTAATTGATTAGCACTGGGGTGTGAAATGACAAATATAACCAAAATTCAACTGACAATTTAATGATAAAAATATACCTACTGAACTCTAAACATTGGACACATTGACAGTTGGTATTACATTTAAAAAAATAAATTGTCGTAGAATTAATTAAAAAACAATTTTCTATAACTTACGGAGACCGCCCCCCCCCCCAGAAATTGGGGGCCAAATGCAAGTGCTCCATCTGCACTTGCGTAAATCAGGGACTGCGGTCTCCCGATAACAGTAATACCATTTTTTTTTAAATTTTTAACGCGATAATAATAAATGGCAAACTAATGTGAAATATTGAAATCACTGAACTCACTTATCAGCCGTCAGCGAGTGAGTGCACTCCCCATTGTTCAGTTGGCTTTAACACGGTGTACAGTGCTATAGCCTGTTGAATACTGACTACTACTGCATTCCGATTACCGAGGTAAGAACTAAAAAAAAATGAGTGGCGACTAAAAAACCGATCTTTAGTTTTAATATTATTTTGATTATTTTTATCGTCTACTATTAATCTGTATTCTGTATTGTACACTTCGGATAGTCTCGTCGACCAAGTCATAAATCGATTTAATCATCATATTTTTCGGAGTGGTTTTCTGTTTTTGGATAAATATACATGTGTTAAGCTCGTACTCAATTTCCGCACTCAAAGGTAAATTATTCAATTGGTTTTACTACACTAATAAATTACGCTATTTGTAATCGGAAATAGATGCTTTGTATATTTAATGTCAATAAATGATCTGTGTACAACAGGGTTTTGAATAAACTACATTACATTATTACGGCTATCGTAACATTCGTAACACTACTGCTTAGTCATCCAACGACGGCTGGGCTCGGTCTTAGCCAAACAGCTTGCCTCAGCAAATTCCTCGTTACTCGGTCTGCTCGCTGGACGGCAATATCTTTGAGTCTTTTATCTTATACATAAAGAAAAACAAATAATTCCATACATGCATATATATGGCAGTAGGAACCTAACACATGCAATATCCTTGTAAAATTCATTTATAATATATGTAAAACATATTATAGGTGGATTTTATCCACTGTCAAAATTCTATTTGTAATTATTATTATTATTATAATTATTATTTAATTCAAATTATTCGATATACTAAGCCTACACTCGTAACAGTGAGATTTAAATTGTCATCAGCCAATGGCATATTATTCTGTTGTATTGTCTTGTAGAAATGTCGTAAAATATTTTACCGGATGGAACTCTAAAACCTTTTGAATGTTCGAGTTGTATTCATAAAATACGGAAAATTAAAAATAATAATAATATTAAGTAAAGTAAATCCGATAAAAAGAAAAAAAAACGATAATTTCTGTGTATTCTAATGTATTTAATGACAATGTTTGGCAATCAATATTACCACATCTATAAAGTTTGTAATAGTTCTAACACTAAAAAAAAAAAAAAAATGTGTGAACAACTATTATACTCATTTATTATATATATATAAATAATAAACAACAATGTGACTCCCCAACTTGTTTATATATATAAAAAAATAATAATATTTTAAACTGTTTTATTTAATCGTGGTAAACAAAAATTGGACATAGTCTTACACGAAATAAATTTAAATTTAAAAAAGATTTTAATTTAAATTTAAATCAAAAATTTTGTAAATAAACTTTACGCTATTTTTTTCTATTAAATCATCGTTAAAACTTTTATTCGTTTAAGCCATTATTAAATGTTTATTAGGTTTTATACTTTGGTGCAATTAAATTTAAATTAAAAGTGCAGATGATTTATAATATTTTGTATTTGCATATTTGTATTGCACAATTACAAAATGAACTGAGTAGTGAGCACCTGTGATAGAACATTTTATTTTATATATAAATATATATTTTTATTTATTTTTAACCTTAAAACATATTTTTTTTTGTCTTCTTGCATTTTTATAAATTTAAAAACTAATATTTTTATGAATTATTTACTAATTGTTTATCGATTCTCCTATAAAAATTTAAAAACAGTTTAGTTTAGTTTAGTTATAACAAGTATACATTTTATCAATTAAATTTAACTATTATGGTATACATATAGTAACTATTAATACAAAAAAAAATTACATTTTCCAGGATATAATTTTATAAGAATATCATTATGTATCAGAAAATCAAAATGTATTCCAAATCAAATTTAGCACTACAACCATCAGGTATAAAATTATAGTATAAAAAATAAATATATGTAATTAGTTTTAAGCAAACAATTAAATTAGTAACCTTTTAATTTTAATTAATTTTATACCAATTAAGTTAGGTCTGTTAGGTTTTTTATTTACTTATCACTATTTTATTATTGTTGTATGATGAGTTGACTTAAGAAACATGACCAATTTAATACGTCATGTAAACTTTAATAACAAATTCTAG
This sequence comes from Aphis craccivora, assembly GCA_009835225.1. Taxonomy (NCBI): domain Eukaryota; kingdom Metazoa; phylum Arthropoda; class Insecta; order Hemiptera; family Aphididae; genus Aphis; species Aphis craccivora. Next base: position 7,125 of record VUJU01002434.1, read on the forward strand.
TACACCAAAATCAGAGATATTTTAAACTTCATAATCTAAACTTCCCACCTCCACCTTCACAGCCAGATTATGAACAAGTTATTCAGAATCAACCCGGTGCTCATCAACCATCTTCTCAAGGCGTCGCTGGTAAGTTATTGCATAGTTTAATAAAAAAAAAAATGTGTTTAAGATTAGTTTAAAAACAACTTAATTAGATAATGCGTATATCCATGGAATTTCTAATAAAATATATTTTTTATCTATTTTAAATCTGCAGTTGTTTGTTGTGTAAAAATTTAAATCTTATAATCTAACAGATGGTTGGATGCCTATTCCTCAAGTTATACCACAAAACTGTCCAAATGGACTTGAATATCTTTCAACACTTGATCAGTTATTTGTTATACAACAAAAGGGAATGATAGAAGGTGAAAAGTGAATTAAATATATTAGTATTTACTATTGAAGTCTTAACATTTAAATATAATCATAGAAACAATTGGCGTTAATGTTAAAAAAACCACCTCTATGTTTCTATTATTTTTAATAGTTTTTAAATCTTTAAAAGTATTACAAATGTTTTATAGACTTCAAAAGTGTAAAAATTTAAAATTAGATATTCGATCTGTTATTTTCTATTAATTATGATTGTTTTTAATATTATGTTATTTTAGCCTTATTGAAGGGAAATTCAAACAAAAAATTTACAATTGAAAATAGTGCTAGTCAACTAGTGTATTATGCTATTGAAGATAATGATTGTTGTACACGAAATTACTGGGGCAAATCAAGACCATTTGAAATGAGAATTTTGGATAACTATAGAAACGAAGTTATTCATTTATCAAAGCCTTTAGCATGTAAATCCTACTTTTTACCTTTTTATTTACAGGTAAATAAAAAAATAATAATTGGAATTATTATTAAGCCATAAAGGAAGTTACGCACAAAGACAAAAAAATTAAAACTGTGCTTTATATTTTTTAAAACAATTTTAAAAGTAGTTCTATCTATGATGGAAAAGTTTAATTTAATATACTGTTATTCTATGTAGCATAACAATATGAAGATTGATAAAGTATTGAAAAAAATATAAAAATATGTTTAATGAAAAATTAATTTCAAAAATCATTTGACTACTAGTTAGAACTCATAAAATATATGGTATTAATAGTTAGGTAGTTATAACTAATTTGCTTATCGGAAAATTTTTTTTATTATAATTGAAGTACTAATATATATATATATATATATATAAAGTTATTATTTTTAGTTTATGCATACTATATATTTGAATTTAGGATTATAAAATCTCCATACAATAAAATTAAAATGTCTGTGACCTAAAAATAATTACAGACATTAATTTAGGAACAATAAAATGCTTCAATTTTAAACTTTGATTGTTGTTTCTAGTGTAGTTTGTATTTTAAAGAAGAGAAAATTTAAAAATAAAAAATCTTGGTGATTAAAACTTGGTAAAAAACACTAAAATATATTTTCTCAATACTAGTTTTGATCCTTTTCTTATTAATATTATTAAAAAGGCGAATCTCGTTATTTATGATGGTTATAACTTAAGAATTATAAGTTATGATCTTTAAATGTTTTACATATTATTTTTAATTAATTAAAAATATTATAACAGATAATTGAAGTATTTTCACCACCTGGGTGTTTGGTTGGAACTATTGAACATGATTGGTTATTTTTAACACCATTCTTTACTGTCCGTAATGCAGCTAATGAAGAAGTATTTAAAATTAAAGGACCAATATGTCGATTTAGTATGTGTGGAAGTGATGTTGAATTTAAAGTAATTTTTAATATTTTTTAAATCGACTACCTAAGTATTTTATTTAAAATTTAACATAGAAAATAAGAATTTTATGTTTTAGTCATATAAAAATAATGATTTTCAGATATTATCCAAAGATAAAACCACTGTAGTTGGTCGTATAACCAAACAACCACCTGGAACATTGAGAGAGTTCTTTATAAATGCCAACCACTATGGTATTACTTTTCCTATGGATCTTGATGTTCGTATGAAAGCCGTCATGTTAGGAGCTTGTTATTTGATAGTAAGTTAATTGTGAATTAATATCATTGAATTGTCTTTAATATTATTATCTCATTTATATTTTAGGATTATATGTATTTTTGAAAATTGATGATATGCAGGAAATTATGGCGTTGGACTTTGTTAATTTAACTATCGTCTATTATGTCTATTAATTGTGTATAGATTTTTATCAAGACATAGATTAAGCATTTATTCACTATTTTATTTTAATTAAAAAGTAATTAAATTTAAAATCCTAAAACAACAATGTTTTTTTAAAAAAAGTTTCATTTTTACATATTTTGTAGTCTATGAAATACCATTTGAAAACAATTATATCTTATTCATTTTTTTGTTAATTGTTTTTAAAGATACCATAAACTTATTTGTTTTTAAATGGTTGCTTCATTAAAGTTTGAATAATGTGATGCTTTATTCTGATTCAAAAATACTAGAAGGATATCCAGCACCTAGCTATGTTATAAAAAGAATATCGCAGAAAACAATGTTATGTGTATCGAAACCTCAGCCTCGCGAAAAAAAAAAGAGAAAAACAATCGAGAATGATTTTGGTTTCTAACAGGAAACTTATAAAACTTAAAAAACAGTGCACTCTAGTGCACTTTGATAAATGTGTTTAAACTTTAACCGACGCACCAGAGTGAGCCACTGTTTCAGAATGAATCAGTATAATATTAGGTACCATATTATATTTTTTATTAGTTAGATAGATGTGTCGATGAGTGAAAATAAATATAAATCTAATTATGTATAAGTATGTAATTAAATATTTGATGTGATAATAAATTCTAAACCTCCATTTAGTATACACGTTACTTATAATAAGTATACTTATGTGCAATTAATCGATTCAAAGTTTGACATTTAGTAATTTTTCAACGAATCAGTTATAATTGCTATACAATTTTAAAAACTCAAATTTCGAAGAATAATATGTCTTTGTTTTTGTTCTTTAAATTATTAAGTTTAATTAAAAATAATATTTTGGTAAAATAATTAATAGATACCATAATAAAATGCTTTTTACAAGTTTTGTTAGGAACACAATTTCAAGATAATATTTACATCAGAACAATTCAACGAAATTTAATGATTTATTCATTGTCATGCACATTAGCGATTACGCTAATTACTAATTACTTTACACTGTACAAGTTTTATTAAGTTGTTTTTATGACTTGAGATACTTTTTTCAGTACGAAAATTGCTCCGATAATTATCTTCAAGTGAAGATTCTGGCAGGAAATTGGAACATATTTTTACTTTGGTGGGTCAAACATTAAAATTTATCAATTTAAAATTTATATTATAATAAATTATGTAATTTATAATTTATATTTATAAATTATAACCATTGGCAACAGCTATAATTATAATATTAGCAAAAATGTATAGAATAGTTTGAAAAGACATAGTAAAAAACTTAAGTCTGTTAATGTATATGATACGTATCTAAATATACGAGTATATATTATATATATACATATATGTTGCATTAGTTATACCTATACGCTCGGTAACATGCGAGAGATATTTCTCCTCAAAGAGACGAATAAATACTTATTGAAGGTCCAACAGGGGATAAGAAAGATTTACAGATTTAAGTATTATAAATTTAGAGATTGAGTTATCTAACAAAATAAATAATATATATATATTATAAACATATCAAACAAGTTTTCTAGAATAGAACGAAGGATGCAATTATATAATTAATATATATAATAATATATAATAATAATTATGATTAATATATAATTAATTATGTGTAATATTATACTATATAATATATAATATATTAATGTATATATTTTATGATCATACAATTATATAAATATATACAATAATTCAATAAATAAATTTACATTTAATTTGTGATAGTTTTGAATTGTATCATAGATAAAGTGGTGTGTATGGAAGACAAATTTCCCTCTTTTTTGTTCTTGAAACCTTTTGGACTCAAGTCCTATGCATTTGAGGACTCTATTTACGTTTATGGATGGAGATGAACGAATACCTGATAAGGGAAAAACATACAGATTTATTTTATTATAAATATTATCATGAATATAGTGGCGGTATACGGTATACCTATACCATATAGTAAATGCCAAATGGTTTTAATTGTTATACATGCTATCCAGTGGTATAGTTACGGAGGGAGACAAGATAGATATATCTCCCCTCTTGACCTTTTTTTTTTTAGCTTATATCACTGTATTAGCTTGTATGAAACGGTTAAAAATATATTTAAGAAATTCTATGAAGGAGGTAAATATTCTTTATTCGCTAATAAAATATTTGTTGTAGTTATTAATTGTTTAAATTTTGAATATTATTTTAATTTTTGTCCAAATTGAACGGGCTTATAAACCTTTAAATTCATAACAACATTAGATTGGATCTTTCTTCTATTTTATAGCTGTGGATTTTTATATATTTATTATTATTATGCTATTGTAATATATATATAAAAAAAAATTAATAATTAATGTAAAAACCCAGAATTCGGATATTGAATTATTATTGTTTTCGTTATCGGTTTGTTTATATTAAACGTATAGATTATCGATTTACATATAGCCTGCAGTACCTTTACGGTCAGTGTGCCTTTAACATCGATATCGATCGGTTCAAAATTTAAGATTAAAGAGTTGTAATTTGAAACCTCTGGTATGAAGTATGCACCGATCACTTCAGTGGATGTAGGTAAATAATTATTTTTTTAATTTAAATTAATTTTTAAATTTTTTTTTTTTATTCATTTTTATAACTAACACATGTTATTTTTAGTCATGTTTTAATTTTTCAAGTTTTTAGAAAGTTTTTTCATCTCTTCCTGAAAATTTCAAAAATTGAACTTACCTGCATCGGTTCGTCGGAGCTTAATTATTATTATTATTTAGCTTCTAATGAAAATTTTTTTGACTGCTTTTTATACGGGCTTATATTAAATTAAAATTGGTCTCTCTAATTGCCAGTTATAAATTATAACATATGGCTGATTTCCGGTTAATATTGTTAGGCATGTATATAATTCTATTGGCTGTTAGATAATATACCGTATACAAACGCATTATAAATTGTTATTTGTCATAGGTATTATAATACTAATGTATTTTCAATGGGAAATAAAATGCTGTGCGTGATGGTTAAAGTACATTGTCGAACACACAATCAAGGTCCTTATTATTGCACATAGTTATTAGCTAACAACAGACCGAGGAGCGGTGAAATAAACTAATAGTCGTCGAAGACTGTTCATGATAATATATGGCAATATGTAGGTATATAAGGTTCCGCTATACCGTTATTAAGCGTGCGTTTTTTTTTCCTATGGTCGAAAGTTGTTGAATTATTAATACAAGTGATTTATAACATGCAATGTCACTCTAACTAGAGAAAAGTTTTGTTAAAAAAAAAAAGTATATCTATATATTATATTGTATATACATATACGAGAGAATGATAAAAAGTAAATAGATGATAAAAATAATAGACATAATTTTAAGAGTATATTAATTATGGATATGATATTATGATAATATATAATATTATAATTGTTCGCGTAATGTATTTTTTTTACTTGCACATCGAGTACCAATAGATAATAAATATAACTAAATTCATAAATAAAGAGAAGCCTTTTTATTTTATCAACATGAAAAATAGATTATTTTTTAAATTCGGTCTCTTAGTGTGTTCGTAGCTAGAAGTGTTGGGTAAACCATCAACATAAGTACTTACCTACCTAATTTATAAGCGTATATATAGTAAATTAGCGATAAAGGTAAAACAAACAACATAATAATAGTTAAAATATTAATCAATAATTTATTAAAATAAAACATGTCAATATTTTACAGGTTGAGTAAAATATTGAAGATTTAAGAACAATTTTAATTTACACGTTTATTCAAAATTATTATTATTTTAATAATATTTGAATAAAAAAATGTTTGCAAATAAGAAACGCTCTACTAGCTGTCGATTGGATCACTTCTATAGGTCTGTTAAATTTAAATTCAATGATATAGGTAAGTTCCTACGATTGTATAAAAAAAATGATTCTGAACGGAAATAATCCACCAGCCTATATGGCCAAGTGATAATATTTTTTGATATAACCAATAGGTAAAGTAAACAATTTTCACTTTAGTAGGTACTATAGAAGGTTGATTAAATTTTTTTTCTAAAAAACATTGCATTTATGTATTTTATTATTAGTATTTAATGATTATAATAATGTATATTTATACCATATTATAACAACTTATAAAACTTAAAATTTAACAACATCTTTCTGTAAATAGCGTAAGGCAGTGAAAATAGATTCATAGTACCTATCTACAAGAAAATAATATTTTAAAATAAATCAAAAATGTTATTACGTTAGTAAAATTCGTATAGAATGCATAAAAGTTTATGTTACCACGAATAATGTTTTTAAATTATAACAAAATAATTAACATGTGTTAATTATAACGATATCGTTTAAATAAGTAATTTTGTCTAACTTATGGAACTTTAAAGATATAAAAAATAATTATCTTTATATATTTTTTAGATTTAATGGTTCCTATATATGAAATACTTAAGAGAAACCTTATACTACATTTTCTTAACTTAGATATAAAAAGAAAAGTTTTTATGAATTTATAACTACGAAATAGTTTTTAACTTTTTTGCGATGTTTGTCATACTTCAAATGTGTATACGTATGAAAATGGTGTCTGTGTATGTATTTTTAATATTTTTATACAGATATAATATATAAGAATATCTTTTGGATATCTTGTATTCAATTTTCAAGCATTTATAATTTTATGAAATTTGTTGAAATTCCATTTTTAAACGCTTATAATAAATTATTGTGACTATTATATATGTTTTCAATATATTTTATTTATCAATAATAATATTTCTGTATATTTTCCAGTTTTCCACCATATGACTATATACATAATTATTAACAGTAGTAAGAATAGAAAATAAATCAATTTTACGTGCTTAATTAGTATGCATGAGTGTATTATTATTAATGCACAATATGCTCATCATACTATAAAATATTTTTAAATAATTTTATAATAATAATATTATGATCCCTGCAGAGAAATTTATTTATAATTATTGCTCCAATCATTGATATGAAAAAAAATACAATACCTACGTTCTAGAACGATTAGTCATAACACGATTCTCTGTATTAAAAAAAAAAAAAACTAAAAACTCTATCCAGCTTTTTTTTATGTTATTATTAATTTGACTTTGAAATATTTACGAATCGTTATAATATTATTATGTAGGTATTTCTAGTAATCGACAACAACGTTATTACATTCCCTGTCTATGTATGCATATATATATATATATATATAACTTGGATTCACTTTAATGTTGTTATTAAATTATATTCACGTCATTCATAATGCTAATATAACAATATGCTTTTATAATAATATATTTCCTTAAGATATAATATACCACACTGGCATATAATAATATATCGTTTAGGGGCTAAAGTCTTGGAGGTTCTATCGAAACGGCATGGTCGGGTTGTAATATGTATATAGCGGGTGAACTTACAAAGGAACAATGAGAGCAAATGTTTGCGAAAATCGTTGCCAGTTAAGGCTGAAAATTGTGTTTACACATGCACACTAAGGAGATGATTAAATTTGCGTGGCCCGAGGCAACGTTAGCAAACAGACACAGATGGCAGCAGCAGCAGCAGCCGCGGTGGTTGACTTCGTTTGGTTTTGCAAGCGACGTGCATATAATAATGTAGATGTATTATAACTTGTAAGTATACGTAAATATATGTATGTATTATGCTTATACATTATACTATATAATATGGTAATATGGTATATATTTTAACCTAACCTATACCGTATAATACATTATATTCATATTATATACGAAACAACAATAACATTACCCATATACCAACCGCCATTGCTCTGTAGGAATTATTCTGCTGCAATACTATTATACTAAGGCGATTCCTATTAACAATTATTTTAAATAAAACACAACCATATTTGTTGCGTACAGAGTTAATAATGACAGCACTTAATACTTTTTATTCAGGAGTTGAATTACAACGTTTTGAATTTCTACTATAATGTTATTGTGAAATAATAATAATTTATTATTATTATTGGTCATTAAATACATCGGACATCTAGGTTTCATTAGTATAAGGATTTTAAGTTAGGTTAGATGTTGTTTACATTTTTTAAATTAAATTACACAATTCAGTTTTTTTTTTTAAGAATAAAATGTTAATTTTTTGTGTCCTATGGGTTAGGTCCAAGTGCTTGGTAGATTTATTCGGAGATGTGGAATCAATTGTGATCCTATAGTTGCATTTATGGCAATCAGAGATTATGTAATTGACCAGATACCACGTGTGATGCATGATGGAGGTTCGTCTTTACTCGTGAAATAATAGTTTTAAGTTATACTAAATAGATAAAAGTAGAAACGTACATAAATTAATTTTATTTTTATTTAAATAGTAACGTAAAATAATAATGTAATTGATCATGGATGAATAAAAATCGGTCCTCGTAATAAAATATAATATAGAAATCAAACGATCCATCATAGGTAAAAAAATGTGCTGTAAATATCAGTTTAAGTTAAATATTTAAGTAGATTTTATGGTAAGTGTTTTTGAGTATAAAATTTACAAAATTTTTTCCATCACTCAGCGTTTAAATTTATATTATTTGACAACAATTAGTTTTGTCAAATACATTAAACCATAAGTCCTATATAGATTTAAAATTTAAAATTAAAATAATTTAATAAAATAAAGCAAAATTAAGTAAAAATAAATCTTAAATATTTTAATGATTCAAATTATTGAAAAATCATTTGGGTATCTAATAAAACATAAGATATAGCTTAATATCATTTTTTAAAAAATTTTTGCAGTTGCTAATAATTATTTTTAAATGGACAAACTTAATATATTATAAAATATAAAGTATACAATAATGTCCTATACGCATTTGCTATTAAGGTAGTTATATTTTTATATTTTCTGTAAAATAATCAAGTTAAAGAAATTAACGTCATCACTCTTATCATTCTCGTCGTTTTTATTTGTAATAAATCTTATGAGCATTTCATATTAATTTATAGGTGAGTAAATAAAGCACCCATGCCCTATACATAGTATATGACTCTAATAAATTATATTGTGAGTACCCATTGAGTGAAGTGAATGTATTGGTTTTACAAATATTGATTTTAAGTTTTTTTAATTGTTTAGATTGTTTTATTATTTTTTCTAAAAACTACAATTTGTAGGTAAAAGTTTTCAAAAATTTCATGTAGCACTTTTAAACATTGAAAATGTATGGTATCTTTATTGTTTTGAAGTAGTCGTTCTCAGATTTTTTAATAGTTACTTGCTTATTACTAGATATATGTAATTATATAAATGAGAGGAAAACTTACATATAGACGATTTGAAGAAATTAATTATTTAAAAAATATGTTTGTACAAGAATCAGATTTCCTTTATTATTTTTAAATTTATATTTATAGCCGTAGATACCGTATATAAATCGTAGATATTTCTAATAGATAAAGAAAAGACCCAATACTATTATCATTTTCGAAAATTTGATTTCGGATTAATTTAAAAACGAAACAATAAAAATGGTTCAGTTTACGCATAATATGTAAACTATAATGTTTATTTGATTTATTTTAAAACTATCAATTTAATTATAGTTTGAAAATGATTGCACTTTAAATCCATTATTTGTTTTATTACATATTTATTGCGTATTATTTTAGCACGTTGTATAATAAAACAAAAAAAAATGCAACTAACCGTCTTATGCAGGATATACACCTTGCACATAGTCTTGTTAATAAATAATAACCAATATTATAATGTACAGTGATGTGTCCTTTGAAATTTTTCAACTCGTGGTGCGGTATAGCTGGTATAGTAAAATAAGACGCGGTATACGAGAGCCTATTATAGGCCCATGTCATAATATAATAGAAGTCTTCATATTGACTACGGTCTACGCCCACTCGGTGTAATATGCGTGTTTGTGGGCACCCGACCTATCCTGTATACTATAACCGTGCGATGTGAGGTACATGCACGTTTATAAAATACCTACAATACCTATAATATAACCAGGTCCTGTGTATACCTAACATATGTATAGATATGAGCATTACATGCCTATATATATAAAGGTTACCAGCGTATATGAAAAACTCGACTCAAGACGCGTAAGTCACCCCCTCCCCGCAAAAAGAAAACAACCCGACGATCGACCTCTTATATTCATATAATATCGAGTCGGAAACCGCTGTTCGCGTGATCCAATGTCTATGAATGTTTTATAGGGACCAGTGTTGCGTGCGGCGGCGGCGTGTATACAGGTACACACGTATAAGCTATATATGTACAAGACGATTCCGCTCGCCGGGTCCTCTCCCGCCGCTCCTTATATATATATATATATATGTGTGTGTGTGTGTGTGTGTATATATATAAGTATATAACTGCCGCACCTACTTGCCGGGTTGAAATTTTAAGTTTACCCAACCACGCACGGCCAATATTGACTGTGTGTGTGTGTTTGGTCCTATCCCGAGCGCGTTTATTGGTCGCCGATATCAAAAGGTGATGGTTTGCTCTAGTTAATTGGATTTTCTACCGTAGCGTATTCTCTGCGGACACAATTACTCTCTCTCTCTC
>VUJU01002434.1:26312-37321 GCA_009835225.1 Aphis craccivora
AAAACTTTTAATGTAAATTAATGTTTTAGTTTTACAAATATTAATATTGAACTTTTAACTGTTATATTAGTATATCCCTAAATGTATGACATATGTGTTATTTTTGCATTCTAATAACACAAATTTTCTTTAGTTTTTTTTAACTTCTATGATATTAGTGTTATTTTGTACACACCTAAAAAAAATAGTTGATTACAAATTAAATTATTTAAAGAGAATATTTAAATATTTTTAAAATATTATTTACGAAACAATTATTGACATTATTTTCTGGGAAAAAAAGGAAATATACCATTGATTAAATTAAGTTTTCATAATAATATAATATTATACATTTGTAAATAATTTGCAAAATAATTTATTGTTCTTTATGAGTCAACTGAACCGATCTTCAAGATCATGAAAATTATAAAATCATTATTTTATTTAAAACTCGAAAGTGTAGTACAAAGTTCTTTATAAGTTGTTTTTACAGCAATTTAAAACATAAAAAATACATAAGTATTTACATTTTATTTTATTAATATTTTTATTTGAATTTTAAACGTTAAATAACAGTTTTAATCATTTTCTAAAATTTAAAATATTATTTGTTGAGATAACTTTTCTTACTAAGTATATTTATTTTTATACCTAATTATTTTATTTATTTTATTATTGTGGAATATAGACAATAATAATATTATTGTATTGTATAATCATAATATTTTATTAATCATAAGCTACATTTTAAGTATTTTTTTTTTAATTCATACGACGAATAATAAGTTATATCCACTTATATCCAAGTTATATTCTTTTGTACGTCAGTATATTGAATCATAATTAACAGCATTAACAATAATATTATAAATATTGTTTTAAAATATATATGATTGGTTTTTGGCGAAAATTAATTCAACCTCAAATTACTGTATATAACTGATAGAAAAATAATTTTAAATTATCTTCATAAATGTGTTAATAGAAAATATTATGCTTTTATTCCTAACTGGATAAAAAAAATATTATAGCATAAACGTGTAATATAATTATATCAATTTTTAAAATATGTATAAATTATGTTTCATTTTAAAATAATTATTGTGTATTGTTGTTATTCAAAAATTGAATTATTATTACCTACTTATTACAAGAAAAATATCTAGTAATTTTAATTTTTTGAACCAGGTGTTATAATTTAAATTATTTAGTTTTTAGAATGATTTATTATATTAAAAAGGTGTTTGATTCGGCTTTATCTGATAAATATTTTGGCTACTTATAATTTTGTATCTATAGTTTTCCCGAAAGTTTTTCTGAAGTTAAGTTTTGTCACGTATTGACATTTGGCTAGCTTTCGAGTAGGATTTGTTTAGGTACTGTTATAAATAATTTTCAAAGTGGGTCTTCTATGACCATGAGGTGTCCATGTGTAATTAACGTGTTTCTTCTAGGAAGTCAGTTGATATTATTAATTTCTCTTTCTATCCTTTGGATTTTTAATAGTTTTAACCACAGTAAAGTTGTTTGATCTAATAGTTTATAAGTTGTTTTAATAATAAACGACGCTGTACAGTATTAATGAATTTATATTTTGGTCAAAATAAATCGTAAAAAAATAAAATAAGCTTATATCGTAAATTGGTAAGCATATTTTGCTCAATATTTCTAAAACAAAAAGTAATTTAATAAATCAGATCCGATTAGTTTATCACACAAGACATCCCCCCAAGCGAAAACTAATGGACTTTTGAGATTCTTTTTCAATGAAAACGACATAATGATTTATTCTACACTACCGTTTGGAAAGGCTATTGTTTGATTGAGCTATCGTGTTTTTTCGCTTTACTCACCCGTTGTAGACTTAGACAAAGCCACATCCTCTCCTTGCTATACCTACCTATACCAATAAGTGATTTTATCTTACTCTCGCACAGATCGGCCAATAAATCCAAATTTGCTTAGACATTCTCTACTGAAATCGATCGTCTTCTGGCAGCAACACCACCACCTCCCACCATAACCTCCACCGCTACCATCGCCACGTTGGTTAGGTAACACAACGTTTCTCTTCACTAACACACGACTGAAATACCGATGGCACAGGAGACCTGCAGGGCGAATCGATCTCCGGGGCTTTTAGTAGAGGCGGCGATAGAGCAGAATTTCCCCTGCTGTTGTATACACTCGACGTGGCTCGTTGGCCTCGCTGTCATCCGAAATCATGACAGTAACATTTTAATTTTTAACTACCCGTTGGAGATAACCCTTCACTCGTTTCCTTCGTTTACCAGTACTGTAGCGGCACCGGCGTATCGAATCTTTTTGGGCTATAGTTTTATACGAAAAATCACATTTTTAATTCGACGGGACCACTGACGTATTTCAATTGGTGCGAGTAACTTTTCTCGTAATTTATGCATTGTGTAATAAGTAATAACTTTATTATGAATAAGCAAGAAACATACTCTGTACAATTTCCAACTAAGTAACGCCAGTAGTGATTTGTTTGGATTTTTATGTTGATATTTTAAGTAAAGTAATAAGTACCTATACATTATAATTTATTATGTATTCATAACTTGTATTATGAATAATATCGGTATGATATAAAATATAAAATGCAAATAGGTAATTAAATTAAATTTATCTATTTACTGTAAAATATTTAATTTATAATGAAAAACCTATTTTTATTAATATTTCAGATAAATACATGAATTTTACCGAATCTTTGCTCAATAAAATTTTGTTTAAAAAAAAGATTTTTATTTAATTCAACAACAATTTAACGAAAATTTAATTTCGTTGGGTTATAAATCATTAAAAATTTTTATTTAACCAGCGATCATCACAATATAAATAAATATTTTTTCTTTTGGTACCTACCTATACAGTATATATATTTACATATTTATAACTAATGCGGGATTAAAACTATATATTATATTCTATAGCATTTTTAATAATTAAAATAACGATATTATTGGTTATGGAATATTATTCTATTGCTAGTCAAATCTAAATATAGAGGCTATACTGATTTTTTTTACATTTAAATTTATTTGTAAGAGCTAACAATAGGGCTAAAATAATTGAATCAGTATTTGAGTAAGGGGGAAGCTAAAGTGAAACAAATCACCGAGTGACTATATCCTCATCGATGGAGGGTTAAGTCTCGCCCCGGGTCTGTTTGGATGGCTGTTATTGATACATGTGTACACTAAAAACGAGTTCACTATATTAAAAATTGCAATTTCCACACGATGTTTAACTGGTAATTCTATGAAAAAAAAAACAAATCCAAACAATTATGTTGTAATTGCATGCCTACTACAAAATAATGATTCTGCATTCAATAGATTTATTTAGATTATGATATATGTATAAAATATCTATCTAACTAATTACAATTGAAATACATAATATACATGACCTATTTGATTTATAAAGTAAACCTACCTAACTTTATTATATTTTCTATACAAAAAAAGTATAGTTTGTTATTTAAACATGAAAATATTATTAAAATATGAATTTACTTGAAAATATAAATTATAAATTGTATCGTAATTTGTATATTTGAAATTTAATCAGCTATAAAAATATACCAGATCTATGACTGCTTTTGTCAAAATTTTGTGCATATGTTTTGAAGATAATCTAGATACCTAAAATAAATTATAAACATTTATTGTACAAAAATTAAAATAATTTTGCACCAAACTTATACAAGCTATAGTTAATTTTGGAGACAATTTTTGTCATGCCCTAATTGTATAATTGTATACATCAATTAGTGGTTTTGAAGTTGTACTTGTGCAGGAAATAATGTATTTTCATTTATAGTGTAATACGAAATTCCATGACTCATTTCAAAATTGTGATTTATATAGATAATATTATAACATAACATTTAGTAAACAATACTAAAATGAGTGCAGAATTCTTTCGTGTGTATTATAAGGTTATGATATTTTGATTTGAATTTATAATTTTAACAATGCATTATTATACTTGTATTTTAAATTATATAATATATTAGGAGTACGTATAATGCAATAAATACATAATGTTACATTTAAATTAATACTATTTTATATATTATCTAATGTTTATATTTTATTATTAAATTATAGTGTAATTATTAATTTAAAAAGTAAAATAATAATGATATATTTAAAATATTTAAGCAATGTATTTTAAATTAACATTAAAAATTTGAAGATCTATTAATTTTAAAATGTAATTAATTATTCTCTCTGAATATATACGAATATATTATACGGTTATTGTTGTTCCAAAATAGCCGAGTTCCATAAAAATATTTTTATGTTAAAATATAACATTTGTTTTTATGGTTATTCATACTCTATAGACCTAGAGGATTATAAGCAAAACCCTTCTACCTAATAATTAGCAATGGGATCAAAAAATTAGGGACGTAAAAACATAATAATAATAATGAATATCACAACTTCCGGCCAGTAACCACTACTTCCGCTCATTAAGTAAAAAGGGGTCGGGTGGCACACTTGTTCTTCCAAACAGATTGTGTTCGATTTGACAACCCTTCAGTATACACTGTTATTATAACACGATAAACAAACCACATTTGCGTGTTTTATCAAAACAGAAGTGATCATATAAGCGTGACTACATATAATAATATGTTTTTTGCATAGGGTAAGGGATTTGATACTCAATAATAATATTTAAAATAATATTAATATATCCACGCTTAAGATAATAATATTTTAAAATACAAAACGTGTACCGATTGAACACCACGTATCGCTTTTTCAAAATAATATAATAATATGACATGATTATAATTACGTACCTATATATACTCGTAGGTGATTAATGTTCCGCTTACAGATAAATACTCATAATGTACATTATTATACTAATATTATCGTTGTATTACTTGGTTTACGTACATTAATTTGATTATGAAATAATATTAAATTAGCTCACAATATAAATTTAAAATTAGTCGAGAAGTTATTGATGGCTTTCTCCCGTAAGCAGCCCATAAACTAAACTTAAAATTTGAACTAGGAAAATAAAAACTATCATATAAATATACCTACATACTTATATAGCGTATATATAAATTTCTATGTTATATCCTTTGTACACGAAACGTCGGGGGATTTTATTGCTTTGCCCGGTGTTCTACGCAAAACGGACAGCGATGCATCTTACCGACGAATTCGGCAATTTAAAAGGGCAAAAACAGAAAAGATGTTCGGGATCCAAGAGTAATTCAACGTCCTCCATTCCCGTTTCCTGTTTTCCTATAGTCGGAAGAAATTTCTCCCCGTGGGGCAACAACCGACGAGACGAATGCCCCAGGTCCGTTTTTATACGATTGTGTGTAGAAAAAAGGCAACACAGAAAAGTAAAATACGAAAAAAAAAAGGAATATAAAAATCTACACTTTTTTCGCTTCCTTCTTACTTTTCCTGCAATTCCGCGGGGTGGATATTAAAGCCATTTCATGCTCCCGGGCACGGCAGGTAGGTAGTATACACAATACTTCGGGTCTAATAGAATATTAATAATTGAGTCGGTTCGGTTGGCGAGCATTACAATGCCGTATTTTACTTTTTTTTCTTTTTTTTTGCCCCCGACTATGCTCCTCCGCAAACGTCTTGTACTCGATTGCTTCGAATTTCTTCCTTCAGGATTTTTTATAGACCAAAATTATAATACCAGACGGATATCGTAAATCTAAGAGGGCTCACGCGTGTATACATACAGCATATATAGCTACTGCAGGGCGTCCGGGGAATCGTAAAGAACGACGGCAGTGGTCTTGGGCGTCGCGCACGATTGATGGTTTGAACACGCGTACGGTTAACTCTATTAAAAAGCAATATCCGTAGAATCGCTATAAATGGTATTGGTGTAACACTACGTATAACTTAAAATGGTTTCTTCACGTATCACATTCAGACGCAAAATGTTAGGTATTCTGAAAAAATAAAAAATAAATGTTGATTTGTTGAGAGTCAACTGATTCCTTAAATTATAATATAGTTTTAGATATTAGACATAAATTATTGTCCAAATAAATATTATTTATTATTTTATTGTTTGTAAATGATAACCTTAAAAATATATGTATAATACCTATACAAAATTTAAGTCTTGAATATCACTTTTTTAAATTATAAAATGTATTCTAATAAGCTCATTTCAAAATCTATGGACAACATTTTGTATTATTGTTATTGATCGAGTTAAAATTGTAACAAAATGTTATTTATACATTTTAATCAAATATTTCAAACTCTATTATTTGAGTAATTTGATTAGTAATGTATTTAATTAATATAAAAAAAATTAATTGTCTATATTTTTTCTATTATAGGTAATAATAATAATCATAATAAGATTGGCTTAAACATTCTAACTATTGTAAAGGTCTTCGATATACAATGTTAACTGGTTAATACCTTATAATAAAAATAAATATTGTAAGATTAACTACATGTAGTCAGCTTTAAAATAACAACTATATTCAGATAGTAACTAGTAATACAAATTGTTAAATACATAAATGAACAAATAAAATGTAGAATCATGTGAATGCTTATGTAATATGTACAAAACAATACATATTAACAACTGTATTGTCTATAAATCTCAATAACTAAAATAATTATAAATAAAAATAAAAATAATTAATAGGTAATTCTATTAAAGTTCTGAATTCTTAAAATATCTTAGTCACTGAAATGAAGAGAATTTAAAATGTAACTTAATACGATTTATTTAATTATTATTACGTTTTAAGTAGCTTAATAAATTATAGTAATAAAATAACTGTAACTGGTAATATTTTTATTGGGAAATATATATATATTTTTTTTTTATCAAATTTAAATATTATTCATGAATGATAAAGAAGTTAGATTATTGTAAAATTAACTTAATTCAGCTACTGGTTCAAAGAAAATTATATGATAAGTGAAAAAATGGAATAACGTTAAGCCCTTTTAAAATATAATTCATATAATTATTAATAATGTTTAAAAAATTATGCAAATATAAAAAAGGTGGTTTATGTTTTAATGGTCTGAATACACTAAAATGTAAGTTCTTTTAAAATGATTGTAAGTTAAACTTATGTAAAATCTCATATTCAATTTTCAACTCTTAGCTACTTATACAAAAATGATTATGAATTATACCTACCTACAAAATAATTTGCAAATATTCAGGAATTTGACTAATTTTTGTCAATATTTGAACTTCAAATGCTAATAAAAAAAATTGTGCGTATGTATTCTTATAATATTTTAATCACTATAAGAATAACTTATGGGGAAATTTGTATGAAATTTTCAAGTATTTTTATTGGGCCAAAAAAATTTTATCGACACTTCAAAAACAATTTTTCAGCAAATATTGAAAATTTCAGTTGTCTATAAATAGATAAATATAGGTACCTAATACCTATATATGTAAAATATATTTATTTTTATATAACGATTGGGCTATGATGGTAACGTGAACTGTCCAGCTGGCTATTGATTAATGAGAAACATAATAGGTATTCACATTTTTTTTTATAAGCGTTTATAGTTAAGTTTATTGTAAAATTACGAACATTTACAAATAATTTTTAAGTTGAAAATGTATAAAAATTGTTATATTTATATCTATGGTTAAAAATTCAATACTAAGTTTTCCATAAGTTTTCCTTCAAGTATCTATAGAAAAAACTCATAACATCATTATAGGAAAAATTTTAAGTGCGTTTGAATTTTAAATTTTTACGAGATCGCGTAACAATAACGATTTATGCTCAAACGATTTTAAATATTTGGTATTAATCAAAAAGTATAAGTTGTACATATAAGATACTTGAAAATTTCACCAGTTAATTAGATTGATATTATTTTGTTTAAATAATTTTAATTTTAAAAATATTTCGCTTATTTTAAGGCTATTCATAGGCATTTGAAATTTTTATTTTTGTTTAGTTTTAGATTCTGAACGAAGTGATGAATGTATTGGTTTTAGAATGATGTGTTTTTTTTTGTGTCTTTGTACAGCATAACTAGTCGAAATAATGTTCCAATTTCAAACTTTGGGGGTGATTTCCGATGTAAAAGTCAATATCCTTGGTGCATTATTGAGTTCAAAAGTAAACATTTTCCAACAGTTTTTAAAAAAATCGAGAAAAAAAATGACAGAAAAACGGGATAATTACGCAAAACCAGTTTTCGACCAAATCGATTTTTTTATATGGTTGTAATTCAAAAACTAATCACTGTAAATACTTGGAATTTTCACCAAATGTTTAGTACCTATCTATATACAGTTTAATTTTCAAAATAGTTTGACTTTTTTTGAGCTATTTATAGACCATAGAAATTTTCAATTTTTATGAGAATTTTTTTTTGAAGTGTCGATAAAAAAAATTTGGATGTACAATAACACTTGAAGATTTAATACAAGGTCCCTTATGAGTTGTTCTTATTGTAACTAAAAAAAATTAAAAATCGTTAGACACATTTTTTTTTTATAAGCGTTTATAGTTAAATAAAAGTTTTGAAAATTTAATACAAGGTTAAGTTGTTCTTATTGTAGCTAAAAAAAAATTAAAAATAGTTCAAATTTTTACGAAATCGGTTGAAAACGCAAAAATTTGCAAGTTGAAAAATCATAAAATTGTTTGTGTTAATAACTAAGGAATAAAAATACAACACTAAGTTTTATATAAGTTTTCTTTCAAGTATCTATAAAGAAAACTCGAAGCACCATTATAGGAAAAATGTTAAGTGCGTTTGAATTTTAGCGTGACGATAATGATTTATTCTCAAATGATTTTAAATATTTGTAATTATTCAAAAAGTATAAGTCATAAATACTTGAAATTTTCACCAGTTATTTAAATTGGCATATTTTTTACATGATTTAATTTACAAAATATTTTGACTTTTTTTGAGCTATTTATAGACAACTGGAATTTTTAATTTTTCTAAAAAAAATTTTTTTGAAGTATCGATAAATAGCTCAAAAAAAGTCAAAATATTTTGAAAATTATATTATGTTTCTCTTTAATCAATTGTCAGCTAGACAGTTCACGTTACCATCATAGCTCAATCGTTATATAAAAATAAATATATAGGTACTTATATTGTTTCTACGGTAACACTGGTGAATAGTTATTTTTCCGAAAAACAGATTAATAAGTTTTATATTATTTCATAATATAAATTTCAACTTAAGACATATTGTTATATTGTAATTGATATATTGAATTCGATGGCGGAACTCTGTGAATTGAAATCCGATAGTGGATTGATATCGTCTGTAGACAGACTTCGTGAAATAATGGCTGGTAAAGAAATAACTTATAAGGTACTTTCCGTGGTAGAACATTACACATATTAGGTCTACACAATAAATGCAGTATGTGAAGAAAACATGTCAAACGGATGTGGCTAATCAGAATACGAAGCACAAAATGATGCGGCAACAAAAATGTTAAACAACCTGGAATTAACCTCGACCAATCAACAATGTGTTGATTCTCGGATTATCACAATACATGAACTATGTTGGATCACTACAAGAACTATGTCAAGCTCGTGCTTGGGATTTTCCCAAGTACGAATATAGTCAAGGCATCAAAGGCTTATCAAAGAATCAGAAACATTATTATACGGTAAAATGTACCGCAGGGCCATACACATCAGAAGGTGTTGGCAAAACCAAAAAGATGGCCAAAAAACAAGCGGCTAAGAAATTGCTCAAGCACTGGGTAACTACATTATGAAAAAGTTAATAATCCAGTTAACAAATCTGCTTTAATCATTCAATATTTTTTAATCTAACAATTATAAGCAATCATGTAAAATTAGTAGGTATAAAAATTAGAGTTCTAGAACTTTCTCATGAGGAGCTGGTCCTCGCAGAATCTCCCGTACATGATAACCCCATCATGGCTTGCCAACGCTCATCCTATTCTGTCGATCGTCTGTGCTTCTTCCGCAACAACATTCTTAAACAACCCACCAGCCAACCGCGATACCCCCGTCACCACCGACCACCGACGACAACCGCAGGCTGCGACCGCCGCTGCGATTCCGCTATCGTGGACGAATGGCTCTTAGCAGAAATTTTTTTTCTGTTGAATCCCTGACGTCATATCTCATGAGACTATATGATAGGGCAAACAATGTTAACAATGATAAGGAGAATATCAATGTCTTGTTTTCAAATTTCCACTGAAAGTCTGAAATTTGAATTTACTTAAAAAGGCTTAAAAAAGGATTAAATTGAGCATGTAAAAAATGTTATTTGATGAAAAACTTACAGCGTATACATAATGTAAATATTTAGACTAAATTACTATGTTTTGAAAATATAGAAGGTAAACTAATTTATTACTACATTGTTGGTTTTGTATTTAATATGTGCTCCTCATGAGAAGGTTCTAGAACTCTAATTATCTATACCTACTAATTTTACATGAATGTTTATAATGGTTAGATTAAAAAATATTGAATGATTAAAGTAGATTTGTTAACTTCTTAATGTTAACTTTTTCATAATGTAGTTAAAGAATGTTGAACTGAATTCTCATTCTATATTAACTACTAATTACCTAATTTATTACCTAACTATAAAATATAAAAATATTTATAAAAAAAAATGTGTATTTTTTTTAGCGTTTTTAAACCAAAAATTGTTTATTCCGTTTTGTTTTTCTAAAACTAGTCACTCTTAGTTAAGGGGCCCGGTGCCAGATTTTTAAATTTTCCGCAATTCTACAAAATTTGAAAATTAAATTTTGCATTTGAGTTACCACCTTAGTTATAATACTTTTCCACTAATTTACTACCCTATACCTATTTAAGGGGGTTTATAAGGTGTATTATATCGAAAAAAATGACTTCACGAGAATAATTCTCAGGCCTTGTAGAATTGTCGGATTTTGGTAAATATATTTTTATTTGAAAGAAGAAGACTTCCTACAGGCCGCATCGAACTCCGATTTT
>VUJU01002435.1:1318-26508 GCA_009835225.1 Aphis craccivora
ACAATTTAAATACATGTGTATCTTAAACATAGGCTGGCGTCAATGTAGGGGGGAGCTTAAGAAATCTAGTCCTTATTTTGGTGTAGTTATATAATATGATATTGTGTTATTATATACGTGTATATTTTTAAAAATTTTTTGATTTTAAAATGAAAGCTATCTCATATTAAATGTTCAAATCTTAGATATAAGATTAATAATATCTACTGTGGATTGCGCACCGGTTTATGTGAGCATTCGCGTAATATGGGCAAAATGGTCTGGTCCTAATATATTTAACTAATGTTAAAAAAAAACCTCATAATATTGGCACTAGGTTCGGTTTATGTATATAATTTTTATTTTATCATTGTTTTAGAATATTTATATATGTGTATTATGTATTTCAATACGACTAATTTAATCGGATTTAATTAGCTATTTGAGATTGTGTTTATCAAAAGTAATAAAATGCATAACTATTTAAATCTTAATATTTTTTACTCCTTCCACCTCAAAATAATAATTTTATTTAGTTTTATTTGTATAGTAATTTAACATTTTTTCAATATAATATAATGTATGGTTCACATGTGCAAAATAAAAACATTTTTTGATATTATAAATGTTTGTGTTTTTAAACTAATTTCGATTTTTGTGGGCTAAACAGGGCTGGTCCCAACGTGCTTACATTAAGCAGAATTCACTGTATTTATTAATAGTTTTTAACTATATATCAAATTCCCAAAATGGTTTGAAAATCATTAGGATTTTGGCGGACTTTGATAATTTAGTATTTTTACTGCAGCTTCAAAAAGTGATGATAGACACACACACACACACACATATAAAACACATTATAAAATCAATACATTTATCCCTTCGCTTCAAATCTAAAATTGTATCAAGCTTTGATTTAAATATTGGTATTTTATTCTAAATTATAACTTAAAAACAAATAGAACGACGATTTTCTGAATATTTTTAGTGCAGCTATGAATGCGTTAGAGTAAGGTATTATTAAATTTTCGGTGAAAATAATATAATATTATTATATGATAGATCATATTATGGTCTATTTGGACTTTTGTGATTTATTACTACATAAGACTACGCGTTCAACGGTCATGGCCATCTATGTATACGGATTTCGACTCAGCGAAATGATTACAATTCGTTTAACTTTTCTTCTACCAACCCAGACACAAAAATTACACAAAAGTCGCACTTTCTTTTCTATCTTTTCTTTTCTTCTCTCTCTCTCTCACACACATACACACACGCACACATTCCCTCTTTTTCACTCTCTATCTCAATCTCTATCACCCTCCTTTGACGACGACGAGCTTTCGCGTTGCGCAAACATTGTACGCGTTGCTATGGTAACGGTCGAGCATGGTCCACGAACGCGATTCGTCCGCAAAAACATCAATAAGTTCAGGTAACTATATAACATCGTACGTACCGTACTAGTACAATAAGGATCCGAAATCGTGTCAGCTCTATATACATTCGCAGGGATTACCATTTACAACCATTACAACTATTATCATTTCAACATGTATAGAACATAGAAATTCAACAGCACAGAAAACATCTCATGTATCTAAAATATGTATTACTTTAAAATTATTAAAAAATTAAAAAAATAATGTCCTGCAGGTGTTGTTCCTGAATTTCATGATTAGTTATTTTTTTTCAAATATAAATAAATAAAATTAGTTTTACAATTACGTTTATAGAAAATTCACTAGTGAAGAATATGATACTGATACAACGTACAAATTTTATTTGCAGACAGTAGTTAGTATATATTATAATAGTTATGAATTTATAGTGCAATCGTGTGACGATGTTTAGAAAATAAACTGTGTTAAACTAACAAAAGTTAAGACTTAAGTTCTTAGCTTTCATAAAATGAGTTTAAATGTTTTTCAAGTGCAGTAATCTACATTAATTATTTAAAATCAAAAACAATAGTTTAAAGTTTAAACAGCATGAATATTGTAATAGGTAAAAAATTTATAACTACTGTTCAGTAAATTGTCTGCGAATAGCCAACATTCGAACTCCATCTAATTATTTTCTTATTTTTAGACATAGAAGTATATACCAGCCATATAAGCCATATAAATGATATAATACTGAAATGAATTTTTGAGTATATAATATAAATGTTATAAGAGGACGTTATACCCACATTATGACATTTGTCATAGCAAATTTGCATTCAGTGGAACATTTTTTGATATTAGCTTTAATATTAGAGTAAATTTGGCTTTTATCAAATTTAAAGGTAGGAATATTACACAGAAAATGTCATATGCTTTTATGGACATTATCATTTTAAAGTGATTTATAGCTATGTGAAATATTTCAACTTTAAAATGTTCATAATTCATTTTAAAATGATAATATCCATAAAAGCATGTGACATTTTCTAGTTAAGTATATTCTTACCTATAAATTTAATAATAGGTAAATGTACCTATACTTTAATATTAAAGCTAACATCGCAAGATGTGTTCGGTTGAACGAAAATTTGCTACGATGTTCAACATCATAGTAAGCCAGAGACAACACATGCGGGTATGACGTCCTCTTAATGGTGAAAATATACTAATAAATTGTATTTT
The DNA here is from genome assembly GCA_009835225.1 of Aphis craccivora. Lineage (NCBI taxonomy): Eukaryota > Metazoa > Arthropoda > Insecta > Hemiptera > Aphididae > Aphis > Aphis craccivora. The sequence continues at coordinate 3,934 of VUJU01002435.1, forward strand.
CTTATTGGCTTATCATTACGTGTGAAAACTGTTATGCGTGCGATGAAAAATATTCAAAAACGTACAAATACCCGTAAATTGTATTTTGTATGATATTATAATATTTTTACATAATGCGCGTAATATGGTGGTTTTGTATATTTTAAAAGATTCAGTAAAATGTATTTTAATTTCAATACGTAGGTATATACACCTACTGCATTAACATATAAATAGAGTACAGTGTTGAATAAATAGGTACGTGTTATAACTATTGTCGGCATATATGATATTATTTACGATGATCGTATTATTATTATCGATTTAAATACAAAATTTTAAAACTGACATTTTTCCTAATCCACAGATAAAATAGATTAGATGAGTTTTATTATTCAAATTATTCATAATAAAAGTTCGGTTTACATACATCTATTATAATTTATAACAAGTACTTAAACTATAAGCGCTAATAAAAACTGTACGTTCGAACAATCAATGTTACTATGTTGGGTGTATAAAAAATATAAATGCCCGGTGATAATATGTATTATCCACGTATAAATATATATATATCGCCGCCGTGAGCGTGAATTTTACATTATTTACGAGACAGAAATTCATTAATATTATTATAAGAGTATAGTTCAACAAATATTCATGTATTATCGTTTATTATTGTTCATATTTTAATATACTTATATTTTTATGTGTATACATAAAAATAAAATAAGGTATAGTCCAGCTTAAAACTCGTTTTTATAATACCTATCTTAAAACCCGATTTAATATAATATTATGTGTTATGTATGTATTATAACCTATAAGGTCTGTTGTCAAGATGAGAGACGAATATTTGTATCACATTCAAAACCATATACGTATACATCTATCTAACAAAAATCGTCTGATTATTTAAAACGGAATAAATGATTTGTCTAATACGAAAATCATTCTAAGCTTTGAAATTTCAAATTGGATACGAAGTATAATATTATAGTTGTAGTTACTAGTTATAATGACTCTATTTGATAGAAATCGCATATGGTTTAAACGTGTAATGTTCCAGTACACGGTGACAAGTTAAATGTATCTAAGATGTATTATAGGTAGTTATAACTTATAAGAAATAACCCTTTGTAGAGTTCAAAAACGATAAAGATGACGGGAAATCTCTGACAAAATTATTATAATTTTTGTTTATAAATGCTATACGATTGCATATTCTTAGACGGTCCAGATAATATGCACTCATAATTTTCAAAATTGCTATTAATATCAAATAAATTCTTTAAATACAATCTCTCAATCATATACTAATATACTTTAATAACTTAAACCAGCGGTTCAATCATTTAATATAAAAGTAACAGCATATACCAATTTTGGGAATTTGCACTAATTACTTGACATAATAACCTTTCATTTTTGCTTATCAAAAAATGTTTATACCTATACAATTTGTTTTATAAAGCAATAATATTCCCTTCGTGTACCACCTATGATGAGCTTCCCGTATAACATATAAGTTGAGAGCGCTGACTTATATGTGTTATAGTATTGTATATTTTTGCTACTATGTTTACTTACTATTGAAAATAAAGTAAATACGATACAATAAAATATAATATCTTACAAAGTATACAATATATTACAATACGGATACTATTACGTAGTACGTGACCTACGTCGTCACTGCTCTATTTATTTTCTGCCTGACTTATGTGTGTTTAAGAAATTTTCATTTAGAAAAATCAATCTTGAGTTGTTAGCTTAACTATAAATGATTGATGAATTTAAAAATTATAAAATGTATACTTAGCTTTTAGGAGCATTATCTGGGTTTGAACAGTCGTTTTTTCGATATTTCAGTTTTTGTATACGTTATGAGTAGGTAATAGGTACCTATGTAAAATGTTATAATTTAAAAATGTTGATATACTGCAAAAATATATCATAAAACAATCAGCTTATAAACAACTTAAAGTTTTAAAATAGGTCAATTCACTTTAATATTAAAGCTAACAATATAATACTATAGTAGTAACAACTAACAATAACACAAGATTGTTTGAATAAAAATTTGCTATAGGTAATATGTTTTATTTATTGTACGTGAAATAGAGAGAAAAAATAAATAGTACACTGACATCATCTTAAGTTCGATCAATTCAATTTAACTTGGAAAAAATTTTTTCGATGACGTTGGATAAACACAGGACATGTATATTGTATATTATGATAAACTTAAAAAGGGTAGGCCCCAATTTTGAAATAGTAATGTAACAAATGATAATTAAAATAACATTTCGATTACCATTGTCGAGTTGTAATATAGTAGAACATAATACGAACAGTATAAGAGGAATACCCGCGGCGTAACCCGTTTCATTATATTGTAACTAGTTATATGATTTTAATTAAGTTGACGGAAAAACAAAATCCTATACTTATTTGAAATACAAATCGTAACTCGATTATGTGGGTGCGAATTTCCTACTGTGCGATGTGGGCTTCACGCCCATATGATATAGGTACGTTGGTTTGAAAAAAAGTTGAAATAATGATGTCTTCGTTATATAACTGTATGAGCACTATATCATTTATATTTAATGTGTCAGCTCAACAGTTTTTGTATTATTCAATATTAATTTATGGGGAATAATATTAAGATGAAAGTTACGGTAAACACATATTATTTCGAAAATTAATTAGGTTTTGAGAAATACTTATATATATGCTTTTGAAAAAAAAATATTTAGTATGTTTATCGTTATTGCTTTTTTGAATGAGTACCTATACATTTTAATTTCACATTCCGAAATAGAATACTTTTCTGGGAATTTTTAAAGCCAAATTTTAAACGCGCACATGTAATTATGTAATTATTAATTACTTAAATCTGTTAAAAGCATGCGATTTGAAGAATAGTGAAGTAACATTTTGCACGATACTCATAAATAATGACTAATTATCTACTAACTCGTTTTAAATGTGGTTTGTACACATACAAATTAGCAGAAAAAATATTTTTGACGATAAAAATATACAGGTATAAATAATTGTTTTGTTACGTACTTGAACCACGAACTTTATCACACCATAAGTATTATTTATAATGAGAAAACTACTATGCTATTTGTTAAACGAATCTAATCGCACAGTAGATGGTTAAAATATGACCATACGAGTATTTGTCTGGATCCACGGGGATGGGGGCAACAGAGTGAATAAAAAAATAACAATCAACCCGTCGCTAAAAAATTGAGTTGTACCGTCGGCTCGTATTTCGTTTGCACTCGGTTATCCGTGAAAAAAAAAACAAATATAATATAATGACAATATTAAAAAACAATGCACTTTATGCCGACGCCGTGTACCGGTGTACAGACTATTATATATCGTGTGTATATAATATGTGTTTTATTATAAAATTCCCCACGCACAATATCATTATTGTTATTATTATTATTATTATGTTACACTGATTGCTTGTCGAACGGTCATCATCACTGCGCCGTCGTCGCCGTCGACGGGGTAGTTCGCCGACGAAGCTATACTATACGAGTATACGGCGGGCGAGGGACGTAATTTAATATAATGTGCAATATTATAATAATATAATATTGTGCACAATGTCGAATCGGCCGTTGTCATATATTTTCGTTTCGTGTTGTCGTTTGCCGAAACGAACAATGACAGCGGAGACCGACCACCCCGAAGCCCACGTGCCTCTAATCCCGAGTTAATTGTCAGGTGACGTGAACGCCACCGCCGCCGCTGTGCGCACTTCCTTCTTTTTGATTATTTACTCGTTAAATACGCGACGGTGGCCCCTGCTCGCGACCTTTACGCGAGTACGCACATAATAATATCATGAATATTATACGCGTATAATGCACGTCACAACGAAGAGATTGTGTTCGCCGAACCGACCGCTGCACGTGAAATCGACGGTAATAATTATCAAACGATATTATAATATAATATGATGGCCTTATAGTATAATAATAATAATAATATGTCACTTTACATCATAATAATTGAGTATCAAATTAATAACAATAACCAATATTATACGTCCGATCCATAAGCACAATTGGGTGGGTAGGGGGTCCAAACATTTTTTTATATAATTTATAACGGGGATTATTTTTTTTTTTTATCTATACATCACTAAGAACTAAAACGTGGCTATCTGTTAATTATATTGATCGTATTTGTCCTTAAAAATTTTATAATAAATAGATTTCGGCAAACCTGTTTTCGCTCTATGAGAATCTAAGCTACCTATACAAAACATGGTAAATTCAATGGAACCGATTTTTGTTGTCAGTTTCGATTTAGTAAATTATTCACTTATTATTAAATTAAAATACTATAGAATATAATTGTCTGCGGTTTTACTTTGGTTTGTAGGGTTTTTCACAATGTTTAAATTATTGTGCACAAAATATTATTTTATTTAAAAAGTTAAAAAATAATCAATAATCATTATATCACAGAAAAATTTAAGTATATTGTAAAAAAGTGTCAACAAAACAAAGATAATATGGATTAAAATTAATAAAGTTCATTCCATAATTTCTATTACATAATAGTTTTTTAGATTTTGAGCGGAGCAATGAACTTATTGGTTTTACAACAATGTGTATTGTTTAATGTTTTATATTATGTGTTATGTGTATATTTCATAATATAGTATTGCACTAGTATAATATCATATTATTATTAATAATAATAACCCATCTACAAACATACCTATATATACCTTCTATACACCTATGAAAATGTCAATATCCATTAGGTAGTGAACATACAGTGCAGTTTTAATCAATATGTCACATTCACCAACTGTGGACATTCTCGACAAAACGTACGTACCTATATTGGCTATTTGAATAAAGAAATGATTTACAATAAGAAACAAAATATAATTTACCACGGTAAATGAGTATAGAGCTTGCGTGACCGATGAGTGATTTATCATGTTATTGCAGTATAAAATACTAATATATAGTCTCTTAAGTCTTAAATATTATGCTGTATACATTATTCTTGATGTGGTTTTGGAAAAAAAAAACCTAGTGGTTTAATTTCATTTGTACACAGTTGTAAGTCCCGTTGGTACCATTTATATTCGTGTTTTATTAAATGCAAATGAGTTATGTATGGTTGCAAAACATAAACGTTAAAGACCGATAAATGATTTATTGTAAATTATAAATCAATAATGGCCACTCGACGCCACACAGACCGCAATTGTCATAAAAAATAAAACATGCGATATAAAAGAGAAAAAGAAAATGGCTAAAGTATACTTAAATCTAGTATACATATACAGTATGTAAATACTTAGGTATATTTATGTAGGCGTGTAACAATACCTATAGTATTGAAAAAATACAAATTTTTAGATTATGAGCGGAGCGATGGATGTATTTATTTTATAATTATTATGTATTTCATTTATATATATATATGAGTACAGGATAAGTTGTAGATAAAATTCTTCGATTTTAAACTTTGAGTATAGTTTTGGAAAAAAAATTAGAACACTAGTTTGTACTTTAAAGAGATCAAAGTTATAAATTCAAAGTATTTTTTTTTAAATATTTACATTTTGAGCTATTTATAGACAATTAAAATTATTTAGTTTTTTTAGAAATGCGTATCAATAATAAAATGTATGAATGGGTAAAAATTCATGAAATTTTAATATGATATTTCTAATAAGTAGTAAATTTTTCAATAAAAAAATATCGAAAATTTTTCATGATAAATTTTTTTATGATTTGTAATTATAATACTTATAAGGTAATTGAATTTAGAATTTTGACAAAATTCGTACAAATCTTGAAAAACACAAGTTGTTGTGTAGTTAGAAACACATACAAAATTTAATATTTATAACTAAAATTTAAGAATTGAGTACAAAGCTATTTATAAATTATTGTATATAGCTACCATGGGCATCTAGCATTTTAACCTGAAATTTAACCTATGGAAACTATATTGTTGTGTAGTCGCCAATCCGTTCCGATCTGCATTGATCTGGGAATCTATATAAGAATATATTTTTTAACGTTTTAGTTTGGTTTGCTGCAGCTAAATTAAATGGTTCCTAATTAAATATTTTATTTTTGACCATTCTGTAAAAACGTGTAAATTAATTATAGCTACTTATTACATCAAAACAAACATCGAGCAGTATACCTAAACAAGTGGATTTGTATACGGGAAGATTTTATGATTTTTCGCATTTTGGCGAATTGTGAATTGAAAGATTTGAATAAACTAAACGTGTTCAAACACAGGGAATAATATTATATGTACATAGGGGTAGGTTGCCCTATTTAAGTATTATTATAAAACTCGCGGTCGGTCCATCGACTGCTGCAGTGGATAGGTAACGATGATGTGGATGTACCTACGTTTCAATCCCTTCCGTATAAGAGAAAAAATATGAACGTTTGACACAATTAAGGGTTACCTATACGTTTAATACCTGTATATTATATAATACACGGCAATGACACAACGGTGCAGTGGATAAACGCGACGACAAAAGGAATCAATTAGATCGATGTAATAACAATAATGGGTAGGCTTATCCGCGGGTCGAGCGCGAGCTGCAGCTCGCGCGGGTACATTACACCGCGCACAGTGCACACGTCAGCATCACGCGAGGTACACGCGGACGGACGGCCGGAGAATGCGACAAAACGATTTTTTTCGTCGTCACAACAAAGGTGACTGTATCGTTTGACACGGTGGTATAACGTCACGTCATAATATATACCAACGCACACCGTGGTAAACGCATATACGGTTTAATACCGCATAATATATAATATACAGGTAAAGCCGTAAATGTATATATGGCCGTATTTAGGTAGCAATCGCGAGATTTATAAATACGGTAACGACTCGCACACCTCGTAATATATATTATATACATGGAGAGAGGGACGGACGAGGACGCGGAACCAAACGTGGCTCGGTACTAATAATAGGGTTTACGGGACCGATGGCACACACGTACAATAATAATAATAATAAGTACGAATGTGTGAGCTTATACGTGGGATCGAATAAACGAATATTTAATGTCACAAAGTGTTTTTTTTTTTTTTATATCACACATAATACGTATATTGTTAATATATTATATAGATATCTCAGAGGACGACGGTATACGTTATATAGGAGTTATATATACGTCTGGTGAGAATAATGTCAAATATCCGTACAGTTAATACTAAATGTATACCTATACACTGTATAATATTATCTCTGTACAGTTGAAAATTTATTGTCGCACGTAATAGCTGCGCAGTCGTTCCACACAGTGCGCTCTTTTCTGCAGCGTATTATATATTCGAGACTATTTTTTTTGTAATTTTCCATACCTATTAGGTATACAGATGTACTTATTTTTTTACGCACATTTTTTGCCACGGTGTGCACAAACGCCACCATCTACACCCTCTTTTGTAATACTTATATTGATTACCAATATTTCTTCTTACTTCGTGTGTATTATATCCGTTCGCAAACTAAATATTTAAATAATCTGCAGCCTGAAATAATTATGTTAAATAGTAATAAAACCATTCATTGTTATTAATTTAAACACTTTTCTTATACATAGATGATAGTTTAAATGTCAATTTTAGTTGATTTATTTCATATTTATATATTTTTAGCTTTTTGCTTAAAGTTTATGGATAAAGTAACTCTGTATAATATTGAAATATTTGACTATAATAGGGTAGATGGGCTGTTTAGCAGACTTGAACCGTGCAACAGTGAAAACGACCTACAACGAAAACGTACGTATATTCGCCAACTCGTATCATGAAATACGCGTATTACATCAAGTTTTCCGTGCACATTGCATGTACAAAGACGTTCGATCGGACAATATACGATTTCTATAAAATAAAAACTGTTGGCCATTACTCAAACACGTATATAATGTATATTATATATATATATATAGTATTGATTGCCATGCCGAAACCAAAGAGCATAATACACACACGACATATATGTAGGTACCTACTCGTAATACTCCACTGTACTGCTATATATATATATATTGTTAAACGCTCTCCGTTGTCTCGGGATAATAATAATTCAAACGCTATATTGATAGGTCATCAAAAAGTTTGTTTTTTAGGGACTCTGACAGGCATCGCCGTCGTTGTAATGAGGAGTTGCCCGTACACATTAATTATAGTGTAATAAACAGTAGTGCGCATACGACCCATAAACACAGGAAACGGTAGCGCGCGCGCGATTATGTGTACACGTATATATATATACTTGCGCGTCGTCTAGAAGCTCTCGCCCATTGTATTCGAGTGTGTGTGTGTGTGCGCGCGCGCGTGGGGTCGATCTTTAGCGGCGGTACAATGGAGACCCCTTTTTTTTTCCCCGTTCGGTTTCAATCACTGTCGGATTAAAGTGCAATGTTTGACTGAAAAGAGGTCAATATTGCCTTCATTAGGGGCGGCAGCGGCGGTACGGGCGCTGTCATCGGCCTATAACGTTGTCGTCTGGATTTTTGAATAAAATGTCTATATATTAAAATATCGTTTTCAAATATCAATTATAGTATCTATGTGTACTTATAGTGTATATATGAGATCTTGGACGTGTTTTGAGAATACTTTATATTATCTATAAAACGCCGAGTAAAAGATTTTGGTGATGGAACGAAGGTCTTAAAAGTCGAAAACCACTGCAGTTGCGATTGAAATTATTAACTTTTACGGGGACTGATCGAGATTTATAAACGAACGTGTTCGTTTACTTTTCGTATAAGTAGCTTTACACATCGTTTGGATCAAAAACTGTTTACTAAATCGGAAATCCGATTAACCTCTTTAACGAGTACCTAACTGTATACATATATAAATCCGGCACTGCAGCCTAAGTTTTAATCTTTAGAAATTTTGGATAAGCGATGATATGTTTTTGAATAGTCCCAGAAAATTATTCTTCGTAGCTAGAATAAACTCTACAAGTAACACGAAAAATCGATTATTTTCCTACACATCGACAAGTTTGTAAAAATTAGTTAGGTTAGAAAGAGATTAAGAACGAGTATGCTGCAAAATGACTTTCATTTGATTATTCTTTATAAAAAGAGATGCTATTAGTTTATTAAAATAAACTGGTATATTGGAAATATATGGTTTAAATTTAAAATATTGATAATTCAACTATGAAATAAAATATGAATGCTACTGCTCTCCGAAATTGTGGTCCTTGTTGCATGTATGGTTGTCCACAATACCAACACTTTAATTATATTAAATCGACGACAAAAATAATTATGAACAGCTGAAATTTGAATGCTGGTAAAATCATAAATAAAAACAATAGTTATTATAAAAGTATCAAAAAATATTTACAATACATTCATCATAATTTCATTTGGTCGAGAAGTTGAAAAAATGACGATGGGCGCATCACCGTCATCTGAAGTCGAAAAATAAGATTTTTTTTTATAAATTTTAATAAATAATAAAAACCTGTTATGGGCACATATTATATATAGGTACTATGTAGTATACATTTTAATATTTTCACGAGGTAAAATTCAGATATATCGCTGAAACGATAATATAGTTAATACTCACGTCTCACAGAAATGTGACTTATTATATAGACTCGTTTTACTATACTTTCCGAAACTGCACGTACCCTATTTAAAGTAAAATCTGCAGTATAATAATATAGCATGTATACAGTTTATAATCACACGCTAGTGTTAGAGAGACGATAATGTGTTAGGTTGTTATTTTAGACGCATATAATTATACTTGTAATGATCCGTAATGTGTATAATATTATATAACACACGACTATAGATAGCTACAGGATAAATAGAATCCCTTTTGAATAACGATTACGTCGATCGAAAATCGTTCGTAATTTAACGTGGAACACTGGCACGCTGCAACAGTTATAATATGATGATATAAATAATAATACAAACACGGCGGCGGCGGCGGTGTCAATAAACAGCGGCAAGAAACGCCGTTGACAGTCATTATTATTACTATTGTCGTTATGCCGTGTCGCCCGCGCGAGGGTCCCGCTCGCATTATATTTGCCATGTATTATTATTATTGTATGTATAAACGTGTCCGCGCGCATATATATTTTATAATTTATACGATTTGAAGAACGCGCTCGCTTTAAGCAGATGCACGTCAGCGGTGCGAGAAGCCCTGCATCCTAATCCGTTCTCGAGGTTTGTGATATCATAATTCATAATAATAATATCCGACGAACGACCGACCGACCGATTGCCATCGGAAACGCGTGTCCCCTCGCGATGTTGTTTTTTTTTTTTTACACCGTTCGACGCGCATATTATAAAACACATATATACATATTATCGTGTACATTATGCGATATGCAAACGTATGTTTGTTCGGGGCAAAAAAAAAAGGGTTTGAGTTTTGAAAAAGTGCCGGAGACTCGCCGCCGCCGAGAGACTTAATGCCCGGTAAATTTGCGACACGCGCAATGCGTGTGTGTGTGTGTGTGTGTGTGTATGTGTGACGCGTGTGTACATAAACGTGTACACTATAGCTATATGTGTACAACTACACTACGTCGAACCCTTTACTACTTAAGCCCAGTCCTCTGTTTGCTTGTCCGTGTACATATGCACACACACAAATGTATATTATTATATATTATGTAGGTATTGTCGTCGAGTCTGAAGCGTGGAAATACGCTCACTAGAAGAAACCGGACAAAGGGCGGATATTTTATGATATTGTTATAACTTTTTTTTTTTCCAAACATCACTGTACACATAATATTTATTGTCAATATTATCGTCATTCAGCTATTGATGCCATTCGAATAGGAAGTAGCTGGATATTATTTTAACTGTGGCGTTGTTTTATTATGTTAAAGAAAAATGATATGATTTCGTTTTAAATAATTTAATATATTATGTATACAAAATACAAATATACAATATTATTACACACATTATTAATGTATTTGACTTAACCTATTAATAGGCAGGTTACGTACTTGAGGCGGTCCTATAGCCTCAGAAGCAGATTATTAAAGTATTTATAGGCGACTACATTAATATTTATAAATAACAACCGTCAACCATATCGTCCTAAATCATTTGTCGATCAAGAGACGTAAACGTTTTTAATTTTCGTAATCTTGTGTAAAAATCAAAAAAAAAAAAACATAATTTTATGATAAAAACATTTTAAGATTTAATAGGTAAAAAAGTAACAACACGTTTTTTTTTAATAAGGGAAATAATAGAGTTGCCGAGTTGGCATCAAAACTTAAAAAATTTAAATTATACATACGTCTTATGACTACATATTATTAGAAGTAGACTTGTAACAGTTTTTAACTTTTACAGCTAATTTATCAAAATAACTGTAGTACAAAATAATACAGCTATAGTATAGTAGGCCTCTTAAGACTCCTTACATTTTTTACAGACTATATATTATATGAAGCAATTAAAACTTCATTTGTTCGGAAGAATTGTTTGATGAATGTAATGATGACTATACTTATTATGTTTTAAATCAAATTACTAATTAAGCATTTAATTGTACTGTACATGCAAGTAGTTAAAAAAATCTACGATATGAAGCCCAGGAGGGAACACGATAACTTTACTGCAAGAGAGCTGAGAAATGAATTAATTGGTCTTTAAAATAAACAGGAACTATATATACATAGACGGTTTCTCTTAGATAAGTCATGCTTTGATTAAAAGTATGGTGTCAGGGGGAAAAGCTTAGTTGAATAAAACTGAAAACCATTGTTATATACAATAGTCCACGTAGGTACGATAATATGGATTAGATAAAATTAAATTAATGACTTTGGTGAAAATTTTTTGTTTTAGATTACATCGTACACTGTGACATCTTTTTTTTTTATATACAAAATATATTATAAACAGGCTACTTCATTTTTGAGAAGAAAACTTTAAAGTAATAAAGTAATACTTTACCCAGTAAAGTATTCTGGGTATTCTTTCAAATCAAAACGATATTATATTAAAATTATTTAAACCTGCAAATATATACCCTGCGTGGTCTAAATGTGGCCACTTATCGTAAACCTACTTACCGCTTAATGCTTATATAAATTTAAGTTGTATACATTCATCATAATAAATTATTATACATTATACCATCGAAATTACACGCCGTATAATGTTGTATAATATTATATACTCAATACTCATTGTAAGTACCTATTAGTATTATTATTATTATTTTTTATACACAATTTGTGTAATGTAGTAATCCATTTAAAATATTCTTAAATGTCGCATTATGTGTTCCGATTGTCATGTATAAAGAGAGCGCACAATAGGTCCTTTTTAAACGAAGTTGCAGTGTAACATATACTACGGAAAGAGAAATGTGAAATGTAATGAGAAAAAAACAGGTCAAAACGATTCTTAAAAAATGCATTTTTGTTGTCATCATCCGACAACAAAAGGAGATACATGTTTTTTCTTCCCTAAGAAGATTAGTTTAATAAATGTGTGCTTCGGGCAAACCGGAGAGTATTGAAATGAAGTGGCCTTTGACATTGTTGCGCCTAATCCGATTTTTCGTAAACACATATCGGTACTTATATACCCGTGTCAAGCACGTCTTTTTATATTTAAAAAAAAATAATCATAATACGTATGTATTATGTCTCCTAGATGGTTCACACGCCCCCAATCTTGCATCCTTAAACCTTTAAATCCATTCACGTTATCCTACACAGTTTCTGAATTATGTAGAGGAGGCATGTCCCCTTACCTTTTAATATAATGTGATATGATATTGTTGATACATAGAGGACTATGGAATTCAAGCTGCTTATATCAGTTTATCGTCGTCATATATGATTCTGTGACGTAAATTATTAACTTATACCTATACAGTATACATAATACTGCATTACTGCTGCAGGATGCCATATAAATTATAATATTGTATATTATTATATTACATTAATTGTACAAATAATTTTTATAGCTTTTGTTACCTCCTTTTTTTCACCTAACCGTGTACAATTTATTGTATTTAGTATATATTATGTAAATATACATGTAATATGTTGTACTAAAATATAAAACTATACATTTTCAAATTTCAAACTGTTATTTAATTTTGATTGAGACTTATGAGTAATTATCACTCACTTATTTGACAATGATTTTTACATTACTTTGTTATCACGGATAATTTAGTCTATAAGTAACGTAATTTATAATAACGGTTTGTAATAACTTGATATTGGTTATTCAATCACAAGTTTCATATTGACTTTATTATTGTTAGTTTTTTTTATATGACTAAATTAAATTTATACTTGTCGTTTGGTTTTTGTTGACGCATTATTGACCACTTGTTTATTATTTTCGATTTTGATAATATTTGGTTCCACTTCTTTCGGTTTCACGTTAATCGCTTTAACGGTGGTTAAACGATCAGCTAATGGTTTTCTTTTTTTAATAACTTTAACTTGCTTTATAGATATAGGTAAGGAATCAGCACGGCCTCCAACTTTGACTTTTGCTTTTGGTTTTATTAAACTGGCAGGTGGTTTATTCCAACTGTCCTCTTCTAAAGATACAATAATATATTTATGAATATCATATTTTAAGATAACCAAAGCTTGTTTATAATAGCTTTGATATCTCGATACCAACTTTTATTGAATAAACTTTATTTACGCTTAGTACCACTTTAATTATTATTAATACTGCATTTTAATTATTAATCGCAGATTAACGGGGATAAAAAAAAATATATATAAGTAAAAAAAATGTATGCAATCTTTGTTTAGCTTTTGAAAACATATAAAATAATTACTTATTTTCGTTTTGTTATTGTATTCAAACAATTCGTCCTCAGAGGAGTCTTCAAGAAATATCGTTCTGCGTAACCGATCGGTTCGATCAAATTCAAAACATTGCTTATTGTTTTTTGCCATTTCTTTGAATTTTCATATTGTACAATGTTGGAAAATAATTTTAATTAATTGTATATCATCAACAATATTAATCCAATTGTACCTTCATACAGGTACAGTAAATACAGTAAATAAGAGTTATTCACCAAGCATGCCCGCTCTCATACTTCCCTTCAACTAGGCATTTATTCAAATTCTGATTATTAGATATATAATTTTATTTCATTCTGATTATTTTAGTTTCATGTGGTGATAAAAACTTCATTTGTTTAAATGACAATCATTTTTTTACTATACATTTTTAGAAAGATAATTTTTTGAAAATTTCGTTATCTGTACATAAATCGAAATTTAAATAAGTAGTTTTAACTTTAAAGTTATTAAATAGATTAGTATCTATTATAAGGGTAATCTGAAGATATTAAGGACATTCCATACCTATTCAGATACATCAGATATTTTTAAAACTATGATGATTTGAAAGTTATATTAAGTAATTAATATTAACATATTAATTTATTTAAATTTGTAAACTTATATCATTTGAGTGCTAAGCTATAAAAATATTACATATTATTTTAAATTATACATATTACACACTCGTATATTGTGAATGGAATTTTATTTTTATATAATAAAGATAAGTAATGCTAATGCTATAATATAAAAACTACACATAGTAAATACATGAAATTGAGTAAGGTAGAACTGATAAAATTTTCTCGTTCGAATTTTAATTTAGGTGCGTGAAAATTTCCAAAATAAGTAATTTACTTTATAAATTGGCCGTATAGAGTTTATATCATTACCACAAGGGCAGGGTACTATTTAAATATGATAAAGCGTACCTACTAGATAATATATGTTTCACGAATTCTAAAAATCTAAATTTGAATAAATACACAATTAAAAGAAATATTAGAGTGAGCATACTTTTTGTAATACACATTATAAATATATTAAATTGGAAAGAAAATATTCTCTTTTCACTTCACGTCGTGCGTCTCAATTAATAATTACTTTATTATACTCGTAGCATGTAATATTATGTTAAATGAATAGCAGGTTGACACTATATTATTTTATATCAGATGTCTTAAGAATGTTTGACAGAAATTATTAAATTACCGAGCAGACGAAACTCGCACTTGACAATAGATACCGCAGTTCAAAAACTTACAATACCTACAATGTAGGTCCTACACCATTGAGATGTATATTATTTAATATACAATGTTATTTTTCGTTAGCCATTATCAGGAAATAACGTTGGAGCCAACACTACTCAATAGCTATACGTATCCACGGCCGACGAACTATTATATTATTATTATTGTTTTATCGAAGAACGGAACTTTGCGGTGAACCATGGTCGTCGGTACGGCGGGAGAAACGACAGGGGAAGGCGAGGGATATGGCACGGCAGAGAGTATATATATGCATAATATACATGTATGTAATATTATACATGGATGTAAATGGAAACCACAAATACAATTATTATTATTATTATTATTATTCTGTACACAGAAAAACCGCCACTTTTTCAGAGAGATAGAGAGCGAGCGATAGTAATAACCTCCCTACTCTTCCTCCATTTCCACCTTCGAACGTAAAAAACAATAAATGACACTTTGTACGACGTCACGCTCCAGCAAAGGTTAGACATAAATGCGGTTTCGACGCCAGGAGATTTCCCACTAGCCATCACGCTTGAATACGTATTATATGCGCACACATAGGTATACCTCCAACCTGTATGTGTATACATGTATATAGGTATATGTGTATTTGTGTAATACAACAACAACGATGTAACAGGTATACGATGTGCGTCTTGTCAGATTGCGCAGACCACAAAAATTGAAATAAATAATTTACACCTATATGGCCACACAATGGACTTGGGTATTGTTACTTTTATGATAAAAAATAATATGTGTTTTAATATACACCTATATAAAATTTGTTTGAATACAATTCTAGATCTGAAAATCAGTCTATGGAAAATTGGAGAATTTATATTTTGATATTTCTTTTAGATTAATGTGCTAACCTTAGTGAGAACTTTTAACCTAAATCCATCAAATCGAAAGAAATATGCGCCTCACACATCACTTCATGTAGTATGTAGTCTCTACATCGTATCAAGATCGCACTAGTCTAACTTCAACGTACCTACATTAAATTATAAAATAAAATTACATAAAAAATACGATTAATTATTTTTAATTTAAATAAAAGTTAATTATAAGTTTTACGAATGAAATAACTTAGGAGACTTTTAGTGAATGTCTAACTTTCAATCCTTAGTTATTAAAATGGAAAATTGTATGGATTTTTAACCAAAAGAAAATAGGTATACAAAATGTTTAAATTTAGGCTTAGAACGATCTTAAAATAAATTTTACATTATATACCTACTACCTACAACTTATGAGGAATCTTGGATTCTATTTTAAATATTAAATTCTGATCAGAACAATTTGAACAATGAATGTATTGACTTAACAATGTTATCTTTTTTTTCTGTCTGTCATTAGCTTTAAGAACAGTAAAAATAGTTCGATTTTTCACTTTGAGAGTAATTTTTAAAAGTAAATTAGAACTATTACCTATAGTAACTTCGATTTTTTTTCCGGTGTATTCAACTCAATAACAACTAACTTTCGACTCTAAGTTTTCTCCGAATGTTTATATTAATATAATATACATTATAACATTTTCAAAATATGTGTACTCTTTTTGAGGTACCTATTATAACCATTTTACATTTTTAATTTTTTTTGTTTTTTCGAGATGTCAATGTAAACTTTTTCTTTCAGTGAAAACCTTGACAATTTAATACAAGATTCCTCTTAAGCTGTTAATATACTAATTAATATTGAATATAAATAAAAATACATACATAATATAAACAATATGTTTTATAAGCGTTTAAAGTTAGAATATTAACGATTTCTTCAAACTCGGGGAAAATTTGAAAATCATTTTCTAGTTAAAAATTCATAACATTCTTATAATTCTTACCTAAGATTTAAAAAATTTATACAATCCTCTTTCAATAATTCATACTACTCGTATAACCAAAAAAAAAAAAAATGGTTTTTAATAATCATTAGGTAATGTATTTAATACACACATTATACTAATTTACTCAATGGTGAAGGACACTCGACACCTACTGTACAGTAGACAGATAACTTTCTTCTCCCCTTTTTTATTTAAACACAACATTTTTTTATCAACATTTATGAAAAAAATATGAATGTTTTATATCATATATAAATAGCTAAATATGAGCTAAAATATTTTGAAAATTAATGCATGTCTAGAAAATATTTAATGAAATTTCAATCATCTATACAGTTATTTATTTGTAAGTTACAAAAAAAAATCCATTATTAACTTTCGTCAAAATTTGATTTTGTGTGAAAATTTCCATATTATCCTTTTTTATTTTCCCCAAATTTTAAGTAAAGTTTAGTTGGGAACTTTTAAATTTTGTAAAAAAAAATTCATTCTAACATACCAAAATATATCATTAATCCCTAACCTCCGTTCAGAGTGTAAAATTTTACCTAATAAATAATATTTATAAAGATATTATCTGTGTAACTTTGGTTCAATGCCCCAATGGACACGCTGCCTAGGATTATTATTAATGAAAAAAAAATGTTCAACTTACGAAATTTTTGTACGTGCCTGAATAGTACACGGGTGAATTTCAACGAACTCGTGCCGTTGTTATTGTGGTTTGTTGTAATTGCCCAAATTAATAATTTAGCTGAGTATAAGGGACTAATGCTTTGTTATTTGGCACGAACGTTATAATATAAAATTATGTTATACGCGTTATTGTTGTAAATACAACTTGCACAAAAAAATAAGTAAAGAATTAATATAAAAAAAAATTGTTTATGTTATAGAATAAATATTAAGTTGACTTGGAAACCATCAGGTTGTACACGCTGATTCATTTTCAGTTATAAGGCTCATTTTTTATGTTATATTTGCACTATAACAATACACATACTACTCTGTACTTATTGTGTACATGTTACATTGTTGATCAAATTGATTTTGTATAATATATATATATATCAGATATATAAACCTTGTAGGTGGCACTTATGGAATTTTTATTTGTCTTTATTTATTATTTTATATTTATTTTAGAGCTTGAAATTTATGAAATTTATGAATTACAGCTATAATGTATGATATATTGATATGTACATTGTACATATTGATTTCACAATGATGTGTATTTTTCAGTTTTCTAGTAGAAAAAATGATTCGATCATAAACTTTAAAGGACATTTCTGATTTTAAATTATACATAGTTAGTACTTTCGGAAAGTTGAATTTTCTGCGCCTTCTGTTTAATAATTGGAAATTACAAAAATAGAAATATTTGTTACAATTTTAATATTATTATTAAAATAATATTTTGTTTGGTAACCTTCGTTACTAAAAATGTAGACTATCTTTACTTAAGTTTTTCATCGTATACAACAATAGATACAATATATATCATTGAATTCGAATTTAAATCATCCATTACAGAGTGATCTACACAATTTAGTGGTTATACTTAAAATATTCAATGACCAGGTATACTCAACAATAATTGTTGATTAACAATCAAACAACATCATGTTGAGTCAACATCTAACATACAAAAAGGTGACACATATTTGACTCCTTTTTTGTCATAATGTTATTTTTTAGTATTCTATAAGATTGGTAGTTAAAATATTTTCAATTGACACACTTTAAAAGTAGTTTCGTGGTTATAAATAAAAAGCTCTATTACATTTTATGGTGGATTAATAAATTGAAATAATTTTACAATAGGTACTTGTATGTCATACCAACAGATATATATATATATTTTAATATCTTAACATACACATCAATAATATGTATAAAAAAATTTAATAGAATAAAAATGTATTTTTAGTTAATAAAAGTATTCAGCAATAACTAGTAATATATATAATATTATGATCATCAAATAATTTTAATAATTGTATGTGATATGTCGTATCATAAGAAACTAGTTTGTGAAATATCTGTTTTTCTTTTTACATGAAATACTTTGTCGATAATAAATTGTCATTATTTTTTATAAATATAAAATCCATTATAAATGCCAGATGTTATATTCTTCATACCTGATAGTTTCGGTCGAATATAGTTTGACCTAAGTTCTTAACGTTGTTGGAATAAGGTCACATAATAAATATTGAAAAATTACAACTCAACACGTGTGCCGTGTCAACTCATTTGTGAAATTTAACCCAGGACCTCTTAAGTCCTTAATCGATTACATGACAGCATACTAAATATTCTTAGCTCGTGCCAAAAACACTTCCGGCAATACCTCAAAATGTTTAATGTTTCGCCGTATTTTCTAAACTATACATAAAATCCATCTGGACTCTTAACATTGAAGATTGTAAACTTTTAACTCTGTACATACAATTATACTTATTTGTCATCTCTATCATCATAGAACTCGAGTAATGATCAACGGGGATTAATGAACAAATGACGAATAATTGTAGTTTATTCGAAGAAACTAGATCACTAGTTACGGTCCGTTATATAAATAAATTGTATGGGTTTTATTATAGTAGTTTTATATCATAGATTATATTTTAATTGTTATCAAATTATAAAAATGTGTTTAAATTTAAATGAGTGTATTCAATTTGCAACCAAGATTGACCTTAATTATTTACAACATGTGTAATTTGCACCGATATAAAATATGTAATCACAGGTTGTAAGAAAAAATAATTTGACTCAAAATCGTTTATTATGAGATAGGTATTATCGAAAGAATAATCGAACAAATTTCGATTTTTGAGTATAATACGAGTATATTGAGATATGAGAAGATAGACATTGTAGGTATATTCTGTTATAGAATTTCTGTTTAAAGATTTTAAGTGGTTATTTTACTCACCTAATAAGTATTTACACCATTCTACGATTTATTAGTAGTGACTTAAAAGTTATACCTTATAATAATAATAATGCATGACAAACATATTATTATATAATATTATAATAATTAGATTAAAAATATAATTTAGTACCTATGTATTTTTTGCTACAAATAAAAAGTCTTATTATAACAAACAAGTTAATCAATTCAAAATTTCAAAATAATAAAATAACAATTATAGTTTAGGTAATTATTACTATCATCATTCGGGTCTGTCAAGTTAAATTATTTTTAGATAGTACTCATAAAAAATAGATATTCATTTTGATGTAAATTACTGATACTATTTTTGGCTACCTATAATATTGCAAATTACGTATCTTTATTTTGATGCAAATTATAAACTCCTATTTGAATACACGTGGCATGAAGTAATTTGTTAATATTTCTAATTTATTCGAAATCGCAGTATTATTTCATTGTTGAAATTTAAGTAGTATTCAATGATTCATGAAAAATACCTAAGTTATTAACAGTTTTGTTAAGAAATATTAATTTACAAATTACAGTAATTACACAATATACCTAATTGCAAAAAAAGGAATACTAATAATAATTATGACCTGATTTATACATAAATTTGATTTAGGTTTTGAAAATATATCGTTTATAAATAATACTTAGAAAAAATGAATAGAGATTTTTTATAGTTAATAAATTAGTTGTGTAAAATATAGAAAGGTACTGTAATACATCATCTTAGTTATTGAGGTAGTTAACTTAGTCATATTTAAAAGAGGGTTAATTAGTTTTCATTTTTTTTATAATTAGGTATATTATTTTATGTTTATGCAATTGTAACTTTGCAGTTTATATAACACAATATCTATTTAACAACAAATATATATATATAGAAATATATGACTCACCTTAGGCGTTCAACATCAAAATCAACTAAGTACTTAAATGACTAGCCACCTTCTCTTATATTTCAAAATGTCAATGCGGGAGTGACTATATAAAGAACAACGCGATTCTATAAAGCAATAACAGAATAATAATGTTTAAACGCTATAAATAGGTTTTGAAAAAAATTAACGATTTTAATTTGTACACTTTCTTGTCACATACCTACCTTTATTTATTGTTATAGATTACTTAACTGAATAAATATAACAACTATAACCTTTAATAAATTTTGAAATCGTACAATATACCCTATTCATATGCTTAGATAATAGGTGATTATATTATGCATCAAACATTCATACCTACAATAAACAGTTATTTTCATACGATGGTCATGTAAGGTTGTCACATTGAGAATTTCCTGGAAACTTTCATTCTTGAAAAAAGAGAATTCCCAGAAGGTTATGGGAGCAAGGCTGTTTGAAGAAATACAATTTTTTTTTTTACAAAAACTATTTTTAAGTCATTATTTTCTTATAATAAGTATACCTATAATATATTATATTCTCAGATTAAAATTGTATTGAAAAAAAAATATTTCATTATATAATAGGCTAATAACAGTAAATAAAATAAATATTAGTAAATAAATCAAGTAATGTGAACCATTTCATTATTATACGATTTAAGATTTAACTATCATTAATTTTAAACCAGATGTTTAAGTTGATAGGTAAGAAATTTTGTACAATGCATGTACCGATGTACCTATTGTGTATTGTCTATTGTGTATATCTATATATTAACCTATATGTTTATTTTATATTTTAAAGAATGGTAGCTACAACAACGTCAGGAACTGAATAACTATTTTTATTCTTTTTTCTTAAGGTACGTTTTCTCCACAGCGTTCAGCAGCGACATCGAACGCTGTACTATTAAACCTATGTATTTTGAATAGGTACGATTCGGCGTCTGGCAACACCACTGGTCTCAGACTTGTTACCACGTCGACCGTTAGCATTTGGACGCCGTAGCTGAACGCTGCGGAGAAAACGTACCTTAAGGTGTAACACCTATGCTAGCCGTCATCAGGATATGTTATTAACATTTCAAATTATAAATTACATTTGAATTTTTGTCACTTAATATTTTATACTCACATCTAAAAATTACATGCACGATACGTCGATACATCTTCAATTTCTCTATATAAGGACAATAGTTACGTTTCCAGAATTTGTCCAAATCTGTTTATTCTACGCAACAATTATAACATAGCAGTCTACGCAATTTTAACGAATTCTCTAACACTTGATTCTATATGCCTATAAAAAAAATAAACAAAAAGCAGCATGGTCCTAGAGAAAATGAATAGAATTTTTCGTTTTAAAATATTGTCGATTGTGCAGAAGGTTGTTTAGAAAGTAATAACTATAATATACTAGCTGACCCGGCAATGCTTCGCTATTGCAAGATTAAAAAATAAAACAATATCATACAGTATGATATTATATATTATTATTATTATTATTATTATTATATATTATTATTTATTATATTATATTATATTGTGTATGTACATTTTGTAGGTATAACTATGAATGGAACAAAAGATGAATTATGCCAGTATTTTGATAATTATTCAAAGACTTAAAAAATTTCTTTATAAACAACGTTATCAACTTTTTCTGGATCAGGGGCAAAAATATACAAATTAAATTTGGATG
>VUJU01002435.1:26539-37299 GCA_009835225.1 Aphis craccivora
GTGAGAAAAACATTGAACGCTTAGGTCAATTCCAGCAACGTTAAGTGTTTGTCCTTGTGCTTTATTTATAGTCATTGCAAATGCTAATTTAACGGGAAATTGAATACGTTTAAACTTAAAAGGTAAATCTGAGAGTATAATTGGTATTCTTGGTATTAAAACAATTTTTCCATTACCACAGCCTGTTAATATTATGCACTCGAGTAATGAACTTCTCAATTTTTTGATTTGTAGTCTTGTACCGTTGCAAAGTGTGGGTGGGCTCAAATTTCTCATTAAAATAATAGGTGCCCCTATTTTTAAAATCAGTTTATGTGGTGGGACTCCAGGAGGTGTTAAAGAGCTAATTATGAATAATATTATAATATATTATTATATATTATAATATTATAATTATGAACACAACAAAAAAAGAATCAGCCCAATCGGTACAGTAGTTTCGGAGTTTATCCCGAACAAAAAAAAGCGACTTCATTTTATATAGTAGTATAGATAGGGAAACGATGATGTACTGCTGTCGAATTGTCACCTACCGAAAGTTGAAAATCAAATAGCCATCATGAATTGTAATACAAAATCAATCATGTCTACAACCTGTACTATATGATTTTAGTAGGTACAAACGATTCCTATAGTAGGTAGTATAATATAAAGAGTGAAGACTATAAAGGAACATAGATAATAGTATGGTTTTATTTTTATTTTTCAAGTTACAGCTACTATTATAATTATTAACTATTATCTATGCGATCGTAATTACGTAAAAGCACAATCTCACACATAATATACAATAAAAAGAAAGAATTGCAAAGTTTAAAAATGCAGAAAAGTCTAATAAATCTATTTTTTTTCAAAGACCATATGATTATGGTTCAAAGATCATAATAATAAAAAATATTACAATCTCTTTCAATTATATTTTTAAAATAATTTTTTTAATTCTAACAATAATCCAATGCTATATTATCATTTATTAACTGACATCTGACTTAGTTAAAATTCGAAAAACAATACAACCAAATTTTGCATGTACCTCAGTATGTAACGATAATTATACATTTAGTGGAGAATAAATTATGGCAGTGAGATGTTGGGAGTTTTCTGATGGAACGCAGCTGATAGTTGGCAGCAAGCTGTTAATAAAAATAATAATTAGAGACATTCCTATAACTATACTAGCTGAAAATTATATTCAACATTATTAATAAAGATCAGTTATTTTTTTAATGCGACCTATCTACCGTAATATATTATTATTATTCTGTCATGTTTATAACTTTAAATTAAATTTTTCAATGTAAACATTCCCCGACTGTTTGGAAAAAATTCTTCTGTTGTCAAGTATTTATACGGTTTTTAACGCCCAATCGTTTGGCGGCGGCGGCGTGCGTGGACCTCCCGTATTCAATATAGTGAGGCATTGAAAATAGCAGGGGAAGAGCAGAGGATCATAAAAAGGGGTTAGAAATGAACGAGATTATATTACGCGTGTTGCAAATTTACCGGGCATTAAGTTCGGGTCCCCAGTAGTAGATTTTTTTTAACACTACCCTTTTATACTATTATGATTGTGATTTTTTTTCCTTCTTTCGTTACACGCTGGCAAAACATGCGTTAAGCACAGCATAATATAATAGAACTCGGCAGCGTCACAATGACGGGGATAGTTTTAGATCAAAATCGGTAGCCGAATGTCACATATACATATACATTTATGAATTATGACATCAAACCTCTGGAACGGATTATTTAGAACGACTCTGAAACATAAACCCGAATAAATAATAATATAATTCATCGACCATTTACCGGCGCGTATAAAACGTATTCGTATGCCTCTACCTTTATTTCCCTCGGAATTACATCTACTTATCATTCAGCTATATTACTACCCATACACTCAAATATACAATACGTAGGTATATACACATAATTCATACATGACATTTCATTTTGTAATATATGACTATAACATGATCAAACTAATGTACTCGTATAATATGACATGTAATTTATAATTTATGAAAATTATTTTATACTCATCATTTGCTAAACAATTTTACTTTTATCGAAAAATTAGAAATTAAGTAGGTTAACAGTTTTTACGATAAGTACACACTGTTTTTCTCGAATGAACTTTTTCCCAACGGTTATTGTTCCCGAAATAAAATAATTTGTTATTTGCTATACAGTGGCGTATTTTGTAATAAATTATAGGTATTTTATACTTACAACTATTATTCTACATTCTAATCTACCAATAGGTAATCATTTATTAATATAAAGATAGTATTTATGAAAAAGTACGGATATCTTGCCTTTAATGCTCTTTACTGCCATTACAACGACATATTATTATGTCTTTTTAATATTTGATTATTATTTATTATACTAAATAATTTATTATTTTATATTTTATACGTATTATAATTTATCGACTTTAATATCGATTAGGTTTTTGGGAAAAATCGTTACGGGTTTACGGACTTTCGGGTAAAGTACCGTTCAGAAAAAAGTTCATTTAAGAAAAATACCGGTAACCAGTAACCAGTTCTCACATTCTGTAGTAATACTTTACTGTTTATGCTGTGAATTGATGAATACTTTACTATGTAGTTTTTTCTTCTGCTCGTGATTTAAACATAACATTATATTTAATACAATTTAATAATAATTGTTACTTTTTGTAAAGGGTATCAGTTTCACTATAATTCAATACACAGCGTACCGTACACCTGAAATATAAAATGAAAATTATATATTCCTAGGTATACGATTGCAAGTTTATTGTTCTCATAATAAATTCACAACAACCCGACATATAACTTGGGCAGGTTATAAAACCATCCGAAAATATCTGATAGTTAATAAATATTTTGATTAAATGTTTTGTTAGCACAAACAATAAATATATATGAATAATAAAAAAACCATTTAGATTTGACATAATAACGTCGTTTGTAAGTATAGAAAAATCTGTTATCGTCATTTTTCTAATAGATCCGCGTCCAAAAAGCAATCGTTTCTAACCCTTTTAGATTTGTCCGGACTCAAATGAAATCATCAATCATTTCCTATTTTTCGTACGTAAAATATAAACATCCCCCTTTTTTATGTCACATGATAGTTATTATTGGTCGACAGTCAATTGTCGATTATAAAAAGAAAAGCTGACTCCGCTTATAGATCCTTTGGTCAGATATTAGTACTTACCCCAATGTACTATTAATCCGTTCCCCAAATAATATAAATGCAAAAAGGAAAAAATAACAACGATGCCTTATTATATATAGATTGTATAAAGTAGTAAATAACAAAAAAAACACAATATAAAGTAATGAAAAATGAAACGGAAAAACATAATATAACCTATAACAATAATGCACGAGAAAATATATTTAGCCAGCAATACTGTAAACACGTCGCGTATTCCACTATAATAAAGTATATATTATTATTATACCACTTTAATGTTCATAACAATCATAACATATACAATAATGTTTTCATATTATATTGCACAGTGTTTCACACACCGCGTCTGTTTAATGTTTATATAAATATGTAAAAGAGAATATATCAGCAGTTTTAGCAATTTTTTGTTATATTAAGATTGATTGTATTTATACGAATTTAATTATAATAATTTACAGTATAATATGTCTAAAATATTTCTTGGAATTTTTTCTACCTTTAATAAGATACACTCCCGGATTACTAAAGCTAAACATAGTAATATACATTTTTTTTTATAGTTATTTATTATAAAATCAAATCATCGGTAAAAAAGGATTACAAATATTGTGTTTTTTCCTTCCAAAGCAAAACCGAGTTATTTTGTTTCATCGTTTACGTACTCGGTGCCCATAAAATAATAATAATTATAATAATAATATAGTCGTGCACCTGTCCAGACCATTCGGGCTTATATTCCTTACGTCCCGGGTCATTAGAAACTCCTGCGCCGCGTTATTATTGTCGTCGAAGCGCATAGTGCTACATCACCCGCGAATGGATGAGTTGATGGGAGGGAAGTCAAGGGGTGAGGAAAAACGATTGATTGCCGGATGGAGGACTAAATTGTAATTCAGACCAAATTACCTTACGTAATTACGGGGCACAATACTCGACGATTTTCGATTTCCGAGCGTTTCGAACGCGACTGACGCGCGTGAGACGTTTATAAAACAATTTCATCGATATTTTTTTTACCTATCTACTGTTCATTCGTACTTTTACAGCACAGGTAAATGGTCGTAATTGTACCCGTCAAAAAACTAAAAACAAAAATAACGTACTATTATTTTTTACTGCTGGTTTGACTGTTATACTAATAAGTCATAACGCCAGATTATTTCCTTCACAATACGAATGAATTTCGACAGTTCGATGAGGAGTCAGGACTGTTTTACAAGCAATATAATAGTAATATGTATAAATATGTTCATATTTTTATGAGCGTAGTTTGTTAAATTATATCTGTTAGTTTTAACATTGAATCTACAAAATTGCTCTGTACGATAATAAATTGTATATGTGAATATTTTACTGTTATATTTAAAAAAATTACATAGAATATCTGAATGTTATTGTTCAGCAACTTATTTAAACAGATAGGTAATTAAAAATATGTTAAATAATATTAGGTATTCACTTATGTATTAACTAATAACTGGGGGTCGAGTACTTCTGTGGACTTTGTGCAACGAAGATTCGTTAATATAGGACTTATTAGTTATTATTGTCCTTTTCTACTGAATTTAGAATCTATATTCACACTTTTGCTTTACAGAATTTTTATAAGTATAAAATAGAACGATAAAATACTATACAACACATGTTTACATAAACAATAAGGCTTACAAGGCTTTCGTGAGCGACAGTTTTCAGTTTTTGGATATTTGAAAAAATTATGTTGTCTCGTGCCACGTAGGTACGTAGCTAAATAATTACGTGTTTAACTGTTCATTTACGGGGTCACGCTAACAGCTGTATTATAGATACATATTGATACCTTTTTATTTTTTACAAATGCGTATTTATATGTATATAATAAACTCCCGCCATTGTGTGTAATAATAAAACGAAGTGTGGGTGTGCGTGTCTGTTTGTGTTTGAGTTTATGACAGATATAATATACAGGAAGTACATTAAGCATACGGTTGTCGGTCAACTTTAAGACCCGTTTAGACACAATAACAGGTGGATAACACTTAACCGAGACAATACGAAATTATATATAAAGTGCTATGGTTAATACGATTCTCGAGACGTGTCAAACCGATAAAAACAATGAAATATGATAATAGCTATAATTATTAATTATACCATGTAGCTATTTATCAAAACTTAATAAAATTAATTTAATTATCTTTTGTCTTTATTGATTTATAAATAATAAATATTCCAAAGAGTATTTTATATTACTAAAAAGTCAAAATTCAAAACTATTTACTTATTATGGTATTATTTAAGTTATAATAATCAGTATTTTTCAATGTTAATTTTATTATTTTAAAATTTAAGACCTAGTTAATATTTTATTTCTAAAGTTAATTCGTTGTGTACTGTGATAAATGATAATGAAAAATATTTATTTTCATTTTAAGGTTTATTTTAATTATTTTATAGAATAATGAATGTACAATGTATTTACTTAATTATTTTTATAGTTAATTAAAAATAATAAATGTATGTAGGTACCGACTTATATTATAATAATATTCTTAAATGCTCCTACTGACTATAACAAAAATAAAAATAATAATAATAAATACGAGATTTTAAAACAATGAAAATTATAAGAGTTAATTTAGGATATAGTAATATAATGATAGTTGGGAAATAATATGTTGCACAATTTTTATTTTATTA
This sequence comes from Aphis craccivora, assembly GCA_009835225.1. NCBI lineage: Eukaryota > Metazoa > Arthropoda > Insecta > Hemiptera > Aphididae > Aphis > Aphis craccivora. The sequence continues at coordinate 32,414 of VUJU01002435.1, forward strand.
TACTAATTTACTTAAAATGTATACGTCTCATACAAAATGTTATATTATTTCATTTAATACAAATTAGGTACATATAATATTACGGTACAGTATAAGACTTATAAGAACGTATAATATCATTCGACCTCACCTCTATCCTTTATACTTTATAGACATGGCCTTAGTTTTGAGCAACTAAGAATTAGCCTTTTAGGCTTTAATCCTGAAGATGAAGTCCAAAATCCAAAATCTATATTTTGTGAATGTATATACTAATATCTTAGAAACGAGTAAACACCACTAAACACACAGTATTTTAATATAATATCAATCGAATTGCAATTAATTATTCCCATCTTTAAGACTTTTACATGTTGAAAAATATATACAATTGAAAATAACTAATTTTTAATTATTTAAATTGTATTTATTTTCAACAGCCAAAATGAAAACTCTCAAGCCTCATAGCTTGATGTCTATTTTTTTTTTTTTTTTTTGTTATTATCTTGTAGAAACAAGTGTACAATATAGTGTACAAGTGTACAACACGTATTCATAAGCAATGATAATATTTATTAAGAACGAATATTATGTATACAAGTACGGCCAAGATAGAAACAAAAGTGCACTTACACCTCTCCAGTTACTTATAATATTATGAGTGGACCACAATATAATACGCTACTGGTGCAGGTGGATAAACTGACCCGGCTGTCTGCTACAGACTCGTGAGAATGTGATGCAATCTATACTCCATGGGACAATGATACTATTACACACTGTTCGCGGATATTCAAACCGTATATTATTATCTAATACATTAGCGAGCGCGGACATTATACGCATCGTTTTATATTATTACTATTTTTTTTTTTCGAGGGCATTAACGTCTTTCGATTCCACGACGGGCATATAATGTATACACGTATACACGTATGACGTAGGTATATTATACACCACACACGCACACATATCGTATATTATGTATAGTAATAGAAAACGCCATATGTTTCGTGGAATGGATACAATATAAATGGAAAGAAAAAAATCGTTTCATGTGACAGAGCGTGTTGTATATGTTTTATGACGCCAAAAACCGTGCCGTAGAAAGAAGAGGGTGACTGCATAGCTGCTGCATGCGGTCCATATAATATTGTTATGTATAATAAAATGACGTGTAGTGTGTTGGCTAAACATTGAACGTTTCAGCCGTCATCTCTGATACTGCTCAAATTACTTGTACTATACGTCAACATGTATAGAGTTAGAGTATAAGGTGCGAACGTTCAGACTGTTTAGTATCGTATATTAAATCATTTATACCATTAAACCATTTTATCTAGTAAGTAATTTAAAAACTTTTGAATGTGATTTTTAGCCAATATAGGCCAATATAGGTTAAATGTAAGTTTAAAAACCTGTTAACTCCCTCTGATGTGTTGTAGATTTTGAGTATAATATGTTATCTAATAATCATTATTGCAGGTTACTGCAACTAATAAATTTGATACATTTTGATTCAATGATAAATACAATTGTTTACTAAAAACATTTCTGAAGAGTGAAGACCACGTAGGTTTGATTTCGGACGCTTTTTTATTATTATATATGAGTTGGCTTATTACAATGTGTATGAACAATAAGTAAAAGTTATAGGTAATAGGTAAAAACGATTAAGGAAAATATAGTATTTCGAGAGAATACCAATGACCAATGGCCATGGCGTACTTTATACACTTTATTATAGACACTTTCCAATTCTATAGAACAAGTGCCTAACTATGACTCTGTCAAATGACACAATTTCAAGAATTATAAAACTATACATTATTTATTTACGATATTTTTGAATTGTTGTCAAAAATATTTATGAGAAACTTTGTATTGAATCACTAGGTAAGCATTTTTACCAAGATTAAACTATACATGCGATGCGGAATATACTCATTATCATTGATGAACCATCTCATATTATGCGCCAACTGCCTACGTTTTACAGCAGATTCTGTTATATTCGATAAATGGTAAAAATAATGAAATCATATTTCACGTATCAAAATTTAATGTCATCGTGATGTAACTATATGTTTCTAAAAAATTCTAAATTAATAGCTTAGCGCACACTTTCCACATGCACGCGTCTTAGTCGAGTACTTGATATATATATATGAGAGCCTGCGCACAAAACGCCAGCCGACAAAATCCATCTTCTCTTTCGGACCGGCGCGTAAGCTGTTCAAATAGAACAATTATTCGCACGGCGACCCAGTGCGCGCGTGTGCCAATAGTGTCTGTGTAGCTGGATACTCTCCTCCTCCCCTCCCTCTTTGTCATGTTTCAATTTCATTCACCCTCTCTCTGTTATTTCCTCTCTATCACGACTGATCCCGGACACATTGGTCTATTGCTATTGCAGCAACGACCGTTAATAATATAATCTGTGCGCACGCCGCACCCGTCGGCGGTTTTACATACGTTGTTACACGTTTTTCCCATTTCGTCCGATAAGCGCCCGTGCGAGAAATAAGACGAAATCAAACACAAGTGCAAAGTACTCTCACGGTACAGCCGCGACATATATTAATCATCATCTCTCAGTGCAGTGATGCAAAGTTTCTAAAACACAATATTATATACATATAGTATATATTTTTATTTATGTGTATATTGTGTATAGTATGATATACTATGTATTATATATATTATAATATTTTAAATAATGATGATATATAAATAGGTATTATTGATTTAGAAGGAGGAGAATGTTAAAATTTGTATATACTTTTTTTTATCCTAATAAATAATATAATTATTGGTTTACAGGTAAACTTAAAAGGGCTCTCTTTAATATATTAAAAATTTACTTTTGAAAATTTACCTTACTTTATTTGATAAAATACTTAAGACATTTTAAATTTGTATTTGCTTAAATGTTTAACTATATAAAACAATTATTTATAAATGGCTTAAAGTTAATTTCTAAAAATAAAATTATATTAAAGATAATGAGACTTTAAAAACTAAATAGGTACCTAAGTAGACAATACATTTTGTACGACAAATTGACAAATATACTAATAAGCCGAAACACCTTTACCGGTAATGTCCTTCAATTTTTTTTTTTTTTTAACTTATTGGCGTATAGATTTATTATAAGTCGGTACTTTACGTACCTTATTCATATTGTTGTCCATTGCAGATGCATGTGCTGTTTTTCTTTGGCAATCGTGTATATGATATCAATAATTGACAGTTTCATTCTGCATGCTGATGTTTTATGAAAGTAATTTTGACTAATAACTTACAATCAAGTAGGGACGATCTAAATAGAACATAATAATAACGTTATGATACAATATCAAATACATCTGAAGAAGCAAAATCAATAAATTGTAAAAACTGATATTGCATGACACTTCCACTGACTGTTATAATGGAAGCTGTTTCAACAATCCCCGCTCATTTTAAGGCCCCAGTTAAATAAATTATTGAGCATTAATTAATGGTTGTTGTATAATAATATATTGGAGTTAATTATCAATAAATAATTATTAATTAGTTAGTTATCGTTAGTAATAATAAAATATTACATTTGTATCATAATATATGATACCTAATAGAAATTAGTCAACTATTGGCTTGAACGAATTGTTTTAATGTATTCGTCTAGAGTCGTCTCAAAATTTTTAAGGCTCCAAAACGTATTAGAATGCCAATAAGTACAACAAAAATAATATATTGTACATAGCTCCATTATTTACCAAACGACAAGCCGGAATCCAGCTGGATATATAATATACATATACCTACAAATATACGATATACCTACGTATATATAAGTTCTTTTGAAATCTTCTCCAATGCCAATATATCTTCTCTAAAACCCTAGCCGCCGCTACACCTAGTTATTGCGTTAAAACTGAAAATTATAAAATAATTATCGATCTTTAATTTATCTATAAGTTATGAAATAATTAGTATAATTAGTTGGATTAGTGGTCTAGGAAACTATAAAAATAATATCACTGTCAAACACTGTTAAATAGTTCTTGCAGTTAAATTAGGTTACCTAACTTTGGCAACAATGTAACTGATAAGCGAATATTGGCGGTAAAAGGGTTACCCGGTATAATATAATAACTGGTATGTGAATATTGGTGTCTAAACGTTTTTGACATTGTTCAATGATTATTGGATGGACCCGTGAATAAAATCATATTCTGACAATAGCGCTGTACCTATATACAGTATACTGTATACATACGTCTTAACATATTAAATGTTTATTTTGTTTTTTGAACTTCAGATCATTTTTAAAGTATTTTGAATTTATAGTCGTACCTGTACATAATGACAATTTAACAGTTTAAACAATAAACACTCGTAATTTAAAAAAGTGTACGTTTTGAAAGTTTTTTTTTTTATATAATTAAGTAATTATAAAAAATAACCTTTCTATTTTTATCGTGATAATTTTTATGAACATTTTAAATTATATAAAAAAAATTAATAGTTTCTTGGACATTGATAATTACTGTTTATTACTGTTAAAATTATTATCTATAGTAGATAAAATTAAGTTTGAGATTCATTTACTAAATTAGTTTTATGTTTGAATTATATAATAAATAATTAATAATATATAGTTTTTAGTGCACTAATTTAGTGTTATCAATCTGAATAATGGTTTATCGTCATCGAAAAAAATCATTTGAAGTCGAAAAAGGTAAGATTTTTACACTATATAGTCAATGAATATTTCATATTATTTATTAAGTAATAAATTACACATTAATCTAAACTATAAGATGTATATTAACATATTGTGTACATTGATACTGTGTTATGGAAATCCTAATCAATAATAATTCGTCAATAATACTACTTAATCGGTTCTCTATACGCAT
>VUJU01002436.1:6769-17487 GCA_009835225.1 Aphis craccivora
TTTTTACACATACAGCTAAGATTATTTATTTTTTTCATGTTAGGAACGTTAGGGTGACGCAGTATCAAATGATTCTAGTGGCCAAAAGTGACATGAATCAAAAAAGGTTGTGAACTACTGGTGTAAGAAATGTACACTTTATAGCATTTTATAATCAAATTGACTACCTATATAAGACTACAAAGAAACAGCCCCACAATTTGCAAACAACTATTCACGGGGTCCACGCGGGACAGCTATAGTGTATTATAATATTATAATATATTATATATTATAGTATTATGTATTATAGTGTAAAAGTATAGACTAGAAATAACGTAAAATAACGATTTATCCTCAAACGATTTCTCTTATTTTGTTGAAATTCAAAAAATATTAATCGCAGAAATATTCAATTGTTACTTAAATAATAATTTTTTTTTCAAAATAAGAAATAAGTTAGGTATTTAAGTTTTAGACTATTACCTAAAAGAATTTTAAATAGGTATTCGAATTTTTTTTCTGTGTACCTAAGCTATAAACTTACAAACTTTAAACTATATTATACATCAATTGTTTTTATACCAATCTAAAATATCAAAAATACACATCACACATTTTTTTCGACATCCGTACTGACTTAGGTATTATTCTATATAGTAGGTACTGGGTAGTGAAGATTTATTTATATTTTTCAAACGTGGTTTTTTCTAATTTTTCATTTCTATTTATTTATATTGTTCATTAAGATTTAAGACGAATTTTAGTATATACTTTACCGGTTTTGATTTGAATTTCTTGTTATTAATTATTATTTATGACGAAATATTTATTGGAATTCTGTATGAATGAATTGTGAATAATTGTACATTGAATATTTAAATGACTTAAAAAAAATAATTGCTGCCGAATTCGATTGACAACAATTTGTTCATTTCTGTGTACCCATAACCTATGCATAATAATGTAGGTACACCTAATTATTCTATCAGACATAAATATATTTTTATTTATTTCATTTAATTTCATATACATAAAAATTCTGCTAGGTTCCTCAAAGAAGGCTCGTATGGGGGGGGGGGCAGGAATTCTAAATCAAATTATATAGGTAAATATAATATACATGCGTTTAATAAATGTATGATTAAATATAAAATTATCTTATTAATTGAAAGATGTAACGTATTAATAAATGGTATTTTATTGTATAATTTAGGTGTAAATTTGATTGTATTTTTTTAGTTTTTTTATAAGAAAATTGTTTTGATTGTCTTATGTTAATTATTCATTGTGAAGTGTGTATGATTGACTGTACCTAATCAATTATGACCACATATATATTATATAGAAATTGTTTTTAGATATTTTTCGTTAATTTGTATTATATAGGTATATATATTATGTAGGTAATATGTATACACTTAAAAGTATATTATAATATGTAAACTCTAATTTATATTGCAGTAGAGATAAAGGCTAAACACGAGCCTATACTATTGCTAGTTCCATACTCAACTATTATTGTTAATCAGTTTATTACATTTTGTATAATATAATATAGCTACATATATAGTACATATGATATATAATTGATATAATTAGGGTGGAATGTGTATATAGGTATAATTGTAGCTATTTTAATCGCTTTTTTGCGCTTGCGATATGCCCGCTCCATCGAGACTAATTATTATTAGGTATTCTTTTACAGTCTAATTTAATCATAATAAAAAAAAATAATAACAACGATTAACATTAAGTCTATCGGGTCAACGCCAGAGTAATAATAATAATAGTGCAATCCTTAGCGGTAGTCATGATTATTGTATAATTATATTTATATTTCGTAGTAGGTATGGCGACGACGATTGATTTCATCGCAAAGGACAACCGCTATGAAAGTGTTTGTAATTTGTATTCGTTGTGAGTAACTATATGTCGATTAATCTCGCCATTTCGCCATCGTCGTTATTCGTAAATCGTCATTTTTTGAGTTTTTACATCGCGTATCTATACGTGCCTACGTATCTTTTGAAGTTTCCGACTTCGTTCGATTTGAATTCACTCGTAATTGCCGCGCAGTCATGTCGCGAATATAACAAAATAAGCCTAGAGTACCGGAGTGCGCGAAACATGTGTTAGGGTTTTTTTATCACCGACTGTTATCTACTCTAGTGTCCTAGTCGTCGATGACACTGACCTCTCGCTCGCCGCTGCTACGCAAACTACGACAAAAGTGACCCGAAAAATTATTTATCTCGCCGAGGTTCCGAGAGACAGAAGCGGACGAAAACACTGACCTCGTCATCTCTATCAGGCCCCCTCCCTCCGTTTTCACACAGAGGTAAGTCAAAGGCCAACGACGTGACGAACACGGTCCACGGTTTTTTTTTCTCCTCTCCCCGAACGCGTTTCGCGATTGATCACTGTAAGCCGAAATGGCCTACGGTATGTTGCACGTCGTCAGGAGTCTGCCCAAGAATGCTCTGAAGACCACCGCAGCCGTCAGACGGACGGCCCAATTTCAGGTAAGTTATGTGATGTTGACGGCGGATAGATTACTGTCCAGAAATGTGAAAGCCCGGGTAGTCGACTGCATTGAACTAATATATTTATCTTCTTGTTTCATTCCCTCTGTTTTATCATACCATCAGGTTTCAAACGAGACACATAGGGTCCATCAAAGAAATGAACCTGTCTGTCCAACGAGGAGATTGTCAACAATTGCTACTTCTTGTCCGTGAGTACTCTTTTAATACCCAGCAAAGATTTTTAAATTACATTGTTTTAATTATACACTTATTTTTCTCAGGATATCACTTTATAGTTCATCCAATAGACGGTCATTTGATCAATGCCGCTATTTTCAAACAAGCGCAATTCTCTGTAAGAAAAACATAACATATAAATTTTACATATTATATTGTAAATAATATAGTATATTATCATATTTATTATTAGGGGAAGAACATGTTTTAAAGACACCAGCTTTTGCCGATTCAGTCTCCGAAGGTGACATGAGATGGGAAAAAAGTAAGTACATGTCACGATAGTAATTGATTTTTGATGATCAAAATATCAAATATAATTGTATTAAATTTTTCTTGTGAAATAAATAACATACAAAAATAGAACTTTACTAACCTGGCTTGTAGTAGCTGTGCACAATAAGTCTTAACGTGTATAACTCAATGAAATATGTATATTGAAAAATTACTGTTGTTCTTTACAGATGTTGGAGATACAGTAGCAGTAGACGAAGTGGTTTGTGAAATTGAAACAGATAAAGTGAGAAAATACTTATAATAAAATAAATTGTTTTTTTAAATCGATATCAATTAATATTAAACTGCTCTTTTTATTATTTTTAAGACGTCAGTTCCTGTTCCTTCACCAGTCAATGGAATTATTGAAAAGCGACTTGTTGAAGATGGTGCTACTGTTAAAGCTGGACAAGATTTATGTACAATTACTATCACAGGTAAAGATAACATTTTATAGTTGAAGTCACAGGTATTATGTTTCAATAAATTTTAGAAGGAGCGCCTGCACCAGCCAAAGCAGCTCCTAAAGTTGAAGATACCCCTAAAGCTGCAGAACCGGAAACGCCTATGGCCGCAGCAGTAGCTACTCCTGTTTCTGCACCACCACCATCACCCCCACCCCAACAGGCACAACAATCGCCGCCACCACCTCCTCCACCAAGAGCTGCACCACCAGCAGCTGCCCCTCAAATATCAAAACAACCAGCTGCCACTGTTAAAATACCACCAGCCGATCCCACTAAAGAAATAAGTGGAACTAGAACAGAATACCGTGTTAAAATGAATCGTATGCGATTACGTATTGCCCAACGCTTGAAGGATGCTCAAAATGTTAATGCCATGTTAACCACTTTTAATGAGATAGACATGAGGTAATCGTCAACTTTTTAAAACATTGCTATTATAAAAATGTATCTCTACAATTTAAAATTCAAATTTAGCTCAATCATGGACTTCCGTAAAACTAACCTTGATGCTTTTCAAAAGAAGCATGGTTTGAAATTAGGATTCATGTCTGCATTCCTAAAAGCATCTGCTTATGCCCTACAAGATCAACCAGTTGTCAATGCTGTAATAGAAGGCAATGAAATTATCTACAGAGATTATGTAGACATATCTGTAGCTGTAGCAACTCCCAAAGTATATAATTAAATACTACAGCACAATTTGAAAACTTGTTTTAAATGTATTACACTTTATAAATAGGGTTTATTAGTGCCTGTCGTGCGCAATGTACAAGACATGAATTATGCAGATATTGAAAAAACAATTGCTGCTCTTGGGGATAAAGCGAAAAGAGGTGCTATTGATGTTGAAGATATGGACGGTGGTACTTTTACTGTTAGTAATGGTGGAGTCTTTGGATCTCTAATGGGAACACCAATCATCAACCCACCACAATCTGCTATTTTGGGAATGCATGGAATTTTTGAAAGACCTATTGCTGTTAAAGGACAGGTAACAGTATTGTTGCAGTTTCTTGTTCTTGATAATTTATTTTTATTTTATTAATTAGGTTGTCATAAGACCCATGATGTACATAGCCTTAACATACGATCATAGGCTTGTAGATGGACGTGAAGCTGTATTGTTCTTACGCAAAATTAAAGCTGCCATCGAGGATCCTAGAATAATTATTGCAGGATTATAAACAACAAAATAATTTAAAGCCAGCCGTACTTAGACATAACAAGCACTTATTAATTTAATTATATTATATTGAATTTATTCCTATAATATTCACAATTTTTTTTCACTCATTAATATGTATTTCTCTCCTTATTCGCCCCTATCAATGTTTAATGTGTATAGTTATTGTAAAAAATAAAAATTGTTTATACTCATTCAATCTATTGAATTGAAAACGAGCAAAAAACTTTGGGATGAGTATAATAAATCGTGATTAAAATAACAATTAAATTATTATTAAATTTGTGTTTTTGGGGAAATTTACAAAATGTTAATTATTTTTTTAATGAGACAGTAAATGTTTATGAACCATCTGTTCTTTGTTGATGAGATGAGTAGTATTATTTACAAGCTTCATGAGGTCATTGAGTCCAAATGACCATTCATTCAATACTTCGTTAACAGATTTAGCGACTGAAAACTCAACCACACCTGAAGGACGATCAATTTTTGCTTTTACAGATTTATCTACGACCATATTAGATAACAATTGTTCGGTATCCTAAAACAGATATTTAGTTATTTAGTATTGCAAAATAATTTGGATTTAAAATAATGAAGAATAACATCATTCATCTAACCTCTAAAGTCATATCTAATAATTGAGCCATTCGAATAACTCTGATTCTTGAATAATACTTGGCCATAACACGTACATTCTATACATAAAAATGAATAAAAGTAATAATTTTAATTTTTTCTTAGCAAAAATTAATGAGAGGGACTATAAATATTAATAAAAAATTTATATTAAACGTAAAACATGTATTTGAATACATACATGTTCAGCAACTCTATTTTTAAGATCGGCCCAACGTTTTTTTCCTTTTTCAGTGTTCTCTGAAAATACATCTGTAGCCGTAGACCCAGATTTCAATTCACTTTCATAATCCTTGCTCAACTCTTTCCATTGAATTAATTCCATGGTTGTAAATAATTGCAAAAATGATCTATTAGTCATAGTAACAAAATTAAAACAATAGAGACATAGATATGATATATACATTAAGTATAAAAATACCTACTTGTACTTAGGTATTTTTTGTAAAGTTTCATCTTCAAGAATTCGGTGAGTTAAATCAGACTGATGATTATCATATGGAGCTAATATGAGGTATAATATTGCATTCTGCAAAGCAGCATTGCATTTTGTTTCATCAGCACTAATTTCAGGAGTGACTTGAATAGCTCTATAATGGCGGCAAATATCTAAGTACAAACCATCATGTTCACCCAGCTCAATCATTAATCTGCAAAATGTATGTAATGATGAACCATAAATATTTGAAAATTTAAATTTATTAATACTTACTTATAGTATTTTAATTTAAGCTGTTGTATTTCAGGTTTATCATCATCAAAAAACTTAGTGTTTATTTTCTTGGAAATAATCTGTGTACGAATATAATCTTTCTTAGCCAAACATAATCTCATCTGTTCTAAAATGAGTTCAACTTTTTCTTGTTTTTTCATTGAACCATAAGTCTCCACCTGCAATTCTTGAATAATATTTGCAGCGCCAGTTACATCACCTTCATCTTCTTTAATTTGAGCCAATTTCTGTGTTAGACGAGCTCTTTCTACTTCTACGTATATCTAAATAACGAAAACAAAAATTGTACTTTTAATTTAAATACATACTATATTAGAGTTTTAATAAACTAAAATAATTAAATAATACAAAATTTAAATTTGTATCATCAGATTGTTTTAATTTAAAATAAAAATGAAGTTATTTACCTTCCCTTCAGTGACATTTCTAAGGGATTCAATTAATTTCAATTTTGTCTCTTTATCTGGTGTTTGGTCAATAAATGTACAACATTCTCTGACCATAGCTGCAACTGCAAGTTTCAACTGTGATCTTCTTTTAGTTAACATAACAATATGTTCATTAAGTAATGCCCATTCTTTAGCTTGAAAACATAATTTTACAATAGCAACCAAAACTCGACTAGTTGAAGCCATATCAGATCCCTTAAAAAATATAATATATTAGAAAATGTATTTTTAATTAAAAGTTGGTAATTAAAGGTTTATATAAATTATTATCTAAACGAGTTATTACTTTTTATGATAAAACATAAATTAACATCAGAGGCTTTCAATAGGTCATAACTAGGGTTTAGGAATTCTTACATTTGCAAGTAATGTTATTTTCGTAATGCTTGTAGAATGCTCTAGGTAAGATTAAAATTATTTTCAAGGAGTAAAATGTTTGCATATTTCGTCATACCAAGGTATTTTAGTATTTTAAACATGAATGTTAACTCAATAAATTGAAACCAATAACAATATTTTAAAATAGATGTCTATAAGACATAGGTGACATACTAAGTTACTTAATATTAAATAGGTACAAAATAACTATATACATTTTAAGTATAAACACTGATAAGTAATAAAAATATATGATCATTGATCAGATAAGTAGTTCTAATGATGTAAAAAGAGAAGGATAGCTTACAGTTCTAGTTTGTTTTTCAAGCATGAGTAATGTATCCAATGCTTCTTGTAGTTTACCACTAGCTGCCAAACTTTCAGCGATAGCAATTTTTTCATCGCATGTAGCACTGTAGTCTACTTCCATTTTCACGATACGACCCCCATCGGTGGTCAATGGTTCCAAATTGTCCATCATCTTGATCTACATTTTTAATAAAATATGAATTTTGTGGTAATACTATCATTTAACAAATGAGACATAACAAAAATTTAAGGTGCAAGTAAATTAATTGGATACAATAGTATATTACTTACATATTATTGGTTAAACGATAAGTTTTTATATGTGAAATCCAATTCACTCTACGTAGTACGTACAAAGAACTGAAAGAACCAAGAAGAGTGTTGAGTAATAAAACTTTAAAACTGTTTTTAATTCATATCAACATTAAATTACCTTGTTTTATAAAATTGCAAATCACGAATGTGTTGTCGATGGGGGTTTTCATGGAGGAATAAACAACACTTTATCTTTTTACCCGAAGACCAGTCTACAATTACCGTGGTTATGATGAATCATGAATGGTATTATTTGAAAACAAAATGTTTACCAGGATCGGTGGTCTACTTTCAACGCCATCTACGAATAAATAATTGTAATAATAATATTTTGATTAGTTTACTCAGTTTAGCCATCGACTCCTGTTTATAATTGGAAAATATCTTTTAAGACCATGAAATAGAATATGGATAAAGGATAACATTTGCCACTTTATACTTTTGGTTGACTGTTTAGTTACGGAGAGGATACATTTGGTAATGTACTGAATAGCGAATCAGTACATCACAATTCTTTCATAGGCCTTAATTGTTATTAAACTATTAATCAAGAAATTAATTCTAAGACCACAGTCTGCTAGAATCTAGATTAATACATAGTTTGATTTTTTAAAATAGGTATAAATATAGCCAATATAGGTATTGAAATAAACCTATAATTTAATACAAGTTTATACGTAATAATTACCCAATCTAATAACATTGAGTTTAATTCAAGAATTCACGATGTAAAGAATATTTATATAAATTATATTTGTGGTTAAATTACAAAATAAAGTATTTTAATAAATCTTAGTAATAAGTAATAACGAATTATATTATTATCTACCATAGACATAATATCACATGTCATAATATACCTACGTATCAACAACTCAGTAAATCAGTAAATCAGATACCGATATACTACATACTCTATAGTCTATATAGGTATCCGAAGTACTCAAGTACCTTCGAGCTAAAAAAAATAATTAGAATTTAGAACTTAGAAAATAAATATTATTTTATGATGACCTAGAAGCTACAACACATTATACATTATATGTCTACATACGATTGCTAAATCTATGACAATAGTTTAAATCACTAAATATTATAATCCAATGGCGGACGCAGGGGGGGGGTTGGGGGTTCAAACCCCCTCCGAAATGATTGGATGATTAATTTCAAACGTAGTTATTCTCACTTATGAACCTTCAAAAAATTCTAATTTGTTCAAAACCCCCCCAAAATTTTTTTCTGCGCCCGCCCCTATTATAATCATATTCAGGGCCGTGGAGAATAATCTAGAACCTTTGAGTCAAACTAATCCAAGCTTCTTTCTAATGTAAAATATTACACTGAACACTAATACCTAACGGCTAGCGTCGTCCTTTAAAATGTGTTGAAAAAAAGGTTTAAAATTGATGTATAAGGTATTCAGTCATCAATCAACAAAAATATTATTGCTTACACAGTAACAGTAGTAACACGTAGTTATAATGTAGAACAAATTATTATATTACAATCAAAATCAGGCATGTATATACAAGGGGGAGTTTTGGGGGTTCAACTCCCCCCCCCGAAAATTAATAGTTGTGTAGTTTATTTGTATCATCATTCATCGATAAATATTGATTATTGTAAGTTTTTTATGAACCCCCTAAAATTTTTTTTTGTGTACGTGCCTGATCAAAATAGTTGCTTACAAAATAGACAATAGCTATTCTAGCTTTTTTGCTTACTAAAATTAAAACTTAAAGTACCCATGTTCTATAATCTAGTTGGCTTGGCAGTTAGTAAGATTAAGTTCCATAGCAAGTGTACTCTATAACCCAAGCTTGAAAATTGATCTTAAGCCAGGGTTGATCGATGAAAATTCTTTACTTTTGCAAAAGTGCTAGAAGATCTATCTGCTTAGTGCTTCAGTTACTGTAACTGACAGAATAATCGAAGGGCATACCTACATCATTAAATACATTAGCAAAAATTACATAGTGAGTACTGAATAGTGATTCAATTCACATTATCATAGACAATAGTGTATAAATAATCTTATCGACTTATCATATTGTCACAACTCACAAAATACAGAGTAACTAATTATTAATTGATTATTTGATTCTTCATTAAATAGTAAAAACTAATCGTTCAACAACAAATTAATTTTGTTTTTAAGTAAAAATTAGGTGGTATAGAATCTAGTTGCTTTGACCACGCCCGAGCCCTCTTTAAGATCCGGGCTCTAGGGCTACAACTGCCCCTCTCGTCGAGCTAAATCATGTAACCTATACCCTGTACTCGCCGGTTACCGTTCTTTATTGTTATGACAGTAGGACATTAAAAATTATAAATCTTTTTATTGGATATACATATATGATTATTGATTGCGATTAGAATGTAAGACTTATTAACTTTAGCCGCTTTAGGTATCTAATTAAATTAAGTTTATATGGTGACATTTAATGAAAACAGCAGTTAGCTTTGCACTAAGCCAGTGGTTCTCATCCTTTTTCCATTCACGTACCCCTTGACCTCTCTCACCACTATTTCATGTACCCCAGGTTGGTAACCGCTGCACTAAGTCATAACAGCTACTGTTGTTCTATTGAATGATTTACACCATGACAGAGTAACTGTTTAAGTTAATTGTCACTGTGTAAACGGGACTTAAAAGCTTATAATAGCTAAATACCTAGCTAATGAGTATGAGCTTTGAATACTTTGATGAAGATACTAACAAAAAAATACTTAATACTTAATAATATGCTGATATTTTACTAAATATTTAACCTGTAGTTGAAATTTATACTTATATAATATGGTCTATCTGTGTCCTGTATTTTTCTTTGTAATATTTTATAGACGTTACAGTGGCGAATTCTCAGGTCATGCTTAGCACGTGCCATATGCTTAATAGAAACATAATTATTAAATAGTAAAACTACAAAAAATGCCATCTATTTCTGTTAATCTTGATCGTAACATTTATTGACAGAGCACGCGATATAGCCGTGAACGCAAACTTTATACAACGCTTGTTAGCCCTGTGAAATCCCGGTTATTCTGAGACCGAGATTCGCTCCACTCTCCACTTGGTAGCAAAGTAGTAAATACGATACTAACCACCCAGAGCATGATCATTATGACATTATGTTGTACTTCGTCAATGACTTATTGTATATTAATATTTGTATAATTATTTACGAGTACTTACGTGTTAGACCAGTGTTTCCCAAAGGGTGT
>VUJU01002436.1:17537-37288 GCA_009835225.1 Aphis craccivora
GTGTCGCGATGGGAAAAAGTTTGGGAACCACTGTGTTAGACAATTTTATTAATTTTTATTTATTTATAAATAAAACAAATTTTTTATTATTAATTAATTATAAATTAAATAAAAGTATTAAAATACACTAAGATAAATGAGAACACCCATCCTTCAAAGTCAGCATTCACTACTCAGTGGCGTAGACAGGAATTTTAATTGGGAGGGGAGGGGATAAATATATACCCCCAAAAAACTAGCTAATTTTCGTAAAAAAAATTATTTTATTTTTTCTATAATCGGTATGGTGTATAAAGTATAAAAAAAAAGGTCACGGGGCGATAACCTCTAACCTAGTGGTTCTCAACCTATTTCATTCTACGCCCCCTTATAAATTTACTAAAATCTCATTAACCTACCCCCTTAAATGTATAGTCGATTCCCCCCCCCGGTTGAGAACCACTGCTCTAAGCATAAAAACACCCCCCCCCGTTCCAAGGTCCATGTCACCACTGGTACGTTGTAATACATCCATTTGAAAAGATAAAAAATGTCCTATAAATTAATTGAAGGATTTTTTCAATTAATTTATGAACACAAGATACTAAATTAAAAATATATCAAATTGCATATTAATTTCAAATACTAATTGTATTCTATGTTTAATTCAAATTTTGATATTTGATAAAATATTCAGAAAGAAATTTGCACATACAATACAAGTAATAATTCATTCAAATGACAAATTTGCAATAAAATCCATTAGCAATAGAGAAATATTTTCTTCCTGCCCCTGAAAAATCTCCTCTCAAAGGTAATAATTGATATATACATTAAACCACTTAAATAATTGTCTTTTATAATAAATGGTTTCAAACTCTAATAACAATAACTAAATGGACAGTTTTTGGAACAAATAATATTTTAGACTTATTATAATCTAAAAAAATTATAAACTTTTGGATTAAGTAATTTTAAAGAAAATTTAAAGGTTACCATTATTGTTAAAGATCAAGATTTTCAAGAAGAGAAATTGTATACGTATCAGTTACATACTGATGTATGTTTTACTAATACATTGTATATATTTTAACTTCTTAAACAGATGATGTTGAACTGATACGTATCAATACATACCAATTTCTTCTTTGAAAATATCGGATCTTATAAAATAATTATCAAGTAAAATATAAAATATGATTACCTGAAACATATATATTTCTTAAAACTGAACAACTATTTACAATAATAAAATGTGTATGTCGTCTCAAATATATAATTGTACATATGTATGTATATTGATTTATACATCAATTTTGTTTAATTATTTATAAATAGAATCTACAATACCATATATAATTACTATAAAAAAATTAAACAATTACAATTTTTTTATTCTCTAGTTTTTGTTATCATTAAGAAGGTGTAATGCAAACAAAATATGTAATTTAAAAATGTAATAAACTCGAAAACTAATTTTCGAAATTTGATTTTTTCGTTAAAGCTGCCAAAAGTGTACATGTGATAATTGCACCAATGACAGAAAAAAGGAAATTTAACATAATTTGTTTTAAAAATGTGTAGCTAATCATAATAATTATCACTATAAAAAAGGTAAATTATTTACACACACAAAATTATTGCACTTACTTTTTTTACTGTTAAGATTGTTTAGATTAAAGTTTTATTGTCACTAATCGTCATCAACGATCAGATTGTATATATATAAAAAAAAATAATAATATAATAAAATAAAATAATAATATAATAATAATAATAATAATAATATAATAATAATAATAATAATAATAATAATAAAGCTCAAGAAGAAACACATTATTTTCACCCATTAAAAAAAAAAGAAAAAAAACACGAGTAACAAGGTTTACTTAAATTTTACAAGAATGTTTAACTTAATATTACATGAAAATATTTACATAAAAATGTTTAAGGGACAACAAAATGCACAAGACACCTATGACACATTATACAAAAATCATGTGTAAATTTAAAATTTATGAATATTCATTTCAATATATATATATATATATTTTTTTTTAAATTTTATTTAACTTTTTGAAAACGCAACAAAATGTCCAACATTATTTTACATTTAATATTTACATAACAAGAAACACTGATGTAAAAAAGGAAAAAATACTTCAAGCAAATTGTAAATAAAAATTAATTTAGTATCTCAATTATTTTTGCTCTAATAATAATATTCCTAAGACAACAACCAACAGTATTTATATATATTTATGTGTATATATATATAAGTATATAGACAGCAATGATAAAAATAACAAATAACTATTTATTGAAAATAAAAGAATAAAAAATATTTAATAATAAATTATATGAGAAACTGGATTGAATAGTTCTATACCTCTTATAAAATCTGAATACATTTTTAGTATAAAAAAAAATTATATATTATATATAAATATACATATACATATACATTATACATACAAACATACATTCATTCACATACAGATACAGACATTCGTACATATTATGATATACCAATAATAATAATAATAAAAATAAATGTATATATATATGTATATATATATATATACCTCAAATTGTAAGCTTAATAGAATCCAAACACATTAAATTTAACAAACAGAAAAACGGATACAATATTTTGCTATGTGAAAAAAAAAAAGAACTTAATAGAGATTACCCGGGTCCGACGACGATGGCCGGAGATGACGCAGTATTATGTGTCGTCGGCGTCGGCACCGGTTGTGTATGTCATTTACCATCACGTGACGCTCGCCGTCGTCTCGCTACATTCTCTGGATCCACTGATAACAAAATAAAAATAATGAAGTTATTTATATACAATCATACAATCTTTATTCTTTTTGAATAGAAAAAAAGATTTTTATATTATAGTAATTTAATACTGGTTAATATCTTAAACATTTTATATATGATCCAAAAATTGCTATAAATTTATTTGGTGAAAATATCAAATTTCTAATTATTCATTTTTTTAATAATGTAATATTACAATGAATTGACACAGTATAAAACTTAAAATTCAAAACATAATATCTTTATTTAAAGGGTTTTTAATTACAGAGAAGCATCAATTATCCACTCAACAGATTTAAAAAGAAAAAATGTATATTTATTTTAAATTTAAATTAATTAGGTACATCACTTTTAAAAATACTTATATACCTATATTTATTTTAACATAATACTCTTACACATTTTACATACCGACAATGTTTTATTTATAACTGCATTATAAAATATTTTAATTCACATTAATTATTGTTTATTTTTATTCATTATTTGATAATTTGTACCTCTCTTGGTCACAACTGGTATGGAAGATCATCAACGATACTTTATAAATTAAATTTTTTTTTGTGATACAACGTAAGATTGATTTTGCAGAACATAAATTTGTTATCATGGATGAGAAAAATAGTGACATCCTCTTAAATTTTAAAATTTGCAAGATTTTATTTTGTTAACAGGATTTGGGAACTTAATGATAGATAACAAAATCAATAATCGAAAATCTTACTTACTATTAGGCAACGTGCTCCTTGTTTTCCTTCTAGTAGTCTGTTTATCAACTTCAGCAGTCATCATTTCTGATGAAGGTGATGTTATTGTAACTGTTTGCTTTGAAGCACTTGCAGCTCTAGTGTTAATAGTAACAGCTGTTGATTGAGGTCGGAGAGGTGTTTTATCAAGTTTAGTAGGTGTAGAAGGTGCATTCTTCTCCTTTTTTTCAATTGTTTTACTAGGTGTAGACCTATCACAAGACTTGCCAGCACACGTTCTGTTAGGTGGATGTGTGTTACGATTAGAACGACGCGTGGGTGATGGTAAGCTTGGTTGAGATGGAGCTCCCGAGGTAACTTGTACAGATACTCGCGTATTTGTTCTATCAGTAAAAAATAAATAAAAGTTATTCAATGAAATAAATTTCTTATAAATTATATGTTAAGTACCTATGAGAACGCGTGCTTCTTGTAGTAACTGCTGATTTTTTGGCTCCATCGGAATCAATTGGTATATCTATCAAAAGTTGTTCTAATAGAGATTTTTCTGAGGCAACATTCATAGATACTAAATCCGATTTTCCAATCATATCATTTTCAATATCTTTAAAAATTAAAATAATTTATATTTTATTATAAATAAATAAAAACCAAGATTAATCATATTAGATATATATTTTTTATAAAATAAAAACATTAAAAAAAATATAAAATCTGCTCAGTGTTTTCCTGCATGTTGTTTATCGTCCATAAAAGCTGTTACTTACTTGGTTTTTTTAGTACAGGCGCATCACAATCAGTCTTACTGTCTTCAGAATCCATACGCTTCCTTTTCTTTAATTTAACAGAGGGTAAATCTCCATCAGTCTCTGAAGAAGAAACAAGGTGTGGTTCTGTTGGGTCTAGAACATCTTCAATATCTAATTTAGGCGAAACAGGAGGAGAATCGTCTCTAATTTTTTCTGGATTAGAATAAGTATATAGAGCTGGTGTTACACGAAATGGCTGAATATCATCTAAATCAGGAGAATCTGCTGTGCTTTGCTGATCTATAGATGCAACAGGTATTTTAGTTTCTTCTTGTTTCAATGGAACAGCTGGTTTTTGACCAGTTTGATCATCTTTCCGACAAGGACTTTCTCCTTGGTTAGGACTTTTCTCTGATAAAGCATCCATTGATTCAATACCTGAATCTTCTCCTTGAGTGTTACCATGACCAGCAGGACTTTCATTTCCGTTCATGTTTTTAGTTTCAGTTTGAACACGTTCACATTTAATATCTTCAATGGTAGGAGTTTCTATCCTCATAACATTTCTAATTTGTGGTATAGTATCTTCTAATAACCTTTGTTTTAAATTTTTTTCGGATACATCAATATCTGTAATAGGCAGTGTTAGATGTTCTTCACGTTTTTCTATTTGAACGCACCCAACAGTGACACAATTAGGTTTATCAACATCAAATTTTTGAATAAAATGATCATTACGTTTAGCAGTCAATTGAAATTCTTTTCGTTTTACTCCACTTTCAAGTTTAGAATTTCTACTGTCTTTACTTTTTGAATTAGTCACTTTTCGACTGACTACAGTTAATGGTTTTTTATTCATATCTTTATGAAAGGTATTAGGTCCCTGCATTTTTTGACCAGATAAAAGGTGATTGGAAAAGTGGCTAGATGGTAGATATGTATCATTAGACTGACCACTAAGAGATCTGTTCAATTTTGTCATTGAAGAATTCAATGTATGTGTACCTAAATAAATTATAAATACATAATTAGCAATTATCAAATAATTATTAATTTCAATATAGTAAAAGTAAGTTACCTGTAAATGGTATGTCAACACTAGTTCGTCGTTGATTATTTGATTGTGATCCACTAGGTTGAGTTGCAGTATCTAGTCCATTGTTTAGAGCCCGTTGTTTTTCATGAAAATTGTTTCTATTTCCAAAAGTAGCAGCTGCAAGCATTCTTGCTTCTTTAACTGCTGATGATTTTACAACATTTTTAAACAGCGAAACTGCATTACTCTTATTAATTTTTGCTTTAGAATGGGTTCTTTCAACAATTCTATGCAAGTTAGGGCTATCTACAGATCCTGTCCTTTCTCTAGGTAAACATTTCTTTTTTGACTCTCTTTTTTTAACTTTATTAAAGCTTAAGCTCATTTTGTTATGTTTATCACTAGGCATGGACCTTAAAATCGATGCCACTTCAGCTTCGGTTGGATATATCCTTCCAGGGGGTAGAACTGGATTGTAACTGCTGGTGGGTTCATTAGAATCAACTGATGACGAAACAGGCTCTACACTTTCTTCGATTCTTTTTAGTTTTACTCTAGAATCGTCTTCTTCAATATTTTCTAGCTTTATTTGTTTTGAACAAATTTTTAATAAGTCCTGGTTTGAACTTTTAACTTTTAAGTGATTTACGTTAGTTTTTACTTTACACCCTGTTGATTTCTTACTTTCATCATCAGAGTCTTTCCATTTCTTCTCCTTTCTTGAACCAATTACAACAGCAGCATTTCTCCCTCTTAATGAAATGTGTAATGGTGGTACACGAAGTCCTTCAGCAGAAGATCCAGCTAATGGTGTTGATGGATTTCCAAAGTGTCTTTTATCTACTTTACATAAAGGAGAACTACCAAATGAAACATCAACTTTATATGGTTCTTTCTTTTCAGTCAATTTCTTCAACCGCAACTTTATTTTTTCAGCTGGAGCAGGTAACGGACTTGATCGATGACGAGAAGATGCTTCACTGTTTGTTGATCTTACAGTGGCTTCAGAATCAGATTGATCAGTAGTAGTATCATTACGACGCGAAGTAGGAGAACCAGTATCTTCATCGTCCGAAAATACAGAATTGGACCTATCATTTGTTATCGGAGAAGAAAAATTATAAAAGCTATCATCTACTACTGGCAAATTTTTAATTTTTTCTTCTGTATCACTTTCCGAACTACTATCACTAGACATAGGTTCCATATCTCCAGTCAACGGATTTATAAGAAACTGCCGCTGTTTACCAGAAGAAGTTAAAGGTGGAGATTTTATCGGTTGACTAGTTACCACACTTTTTTGAATTTCTTGACATGTATTTTCTGAAGGTTGCTGAGTAACCAATTTTTGTTGCAAACTGATTTCATTGGATGATACATCAGGTTTTTTATTTACAGTAATAGTTTGTGCCTGATTATGATTATTACCCTGTATAAGATTATTAAAATTTTGCTGAGACGTTTCACTATATGTACAAGGGGTTTGAGAAACATTTGTTATCTGATTAGGTACAGGATGGAATGAATTATTGGAAGTGATATTTTGGGATTGACTTGAAACCGATGGACCTTTTAGCATTAGGGTAGAATCATGGCTGCTAACAGTTGTCAGTTGAGTAGACATTAAATCTGTCCTTTGTTGCAATATGGCATTGGTCTGAATTGGTTTATGCGACCCTGCTGGGCTATACTGTGTTTGTAACCTAATTTGAGGTTGAATAAATTGTTGAGTAATATTCGGCTTAGCTATCAAATGATTTGAACCTTGCCTCATTTGATTGATATAACCTTGGTTAAGTTTTAATTGATTGGTAGTGATAGTAACATTTTGGGGAACAGTTTGTAAACGGTTTTGGGTAATTGGTGAGCTTGACAAAAAGGCATGCCTAACAGCATAAGAAGTTTGTACATTTGGTGAGCTGACAATCTTCTGGGTTTGTGAGAGCTCTTGGGAAGGCACATTGTGTTTGTTAACCAACCTAGCAGTTGGTCCATTAGGAGATCCAATGGAATCTACTCGATTCTGAGCACTGTTGGTAACTGAATCTGGTAGCTTTTGTAACCTTTGGACAACTTGAACATCCGAAGCAACATTAGCAAACGCAGACTGAGTAAACTCTGAACCAGAAAAACCATCTTGATTTTTCACCACATTTGGGGAAGGTATTAACGGTTTCTTATGTTTATCCATTGGTGGGGGCATTTTTCCAGCACCTTCGTTTTGTAACAAATTAACCAACAATGGACTTGAGTGCACTGATGCATTAGCATCCCCTGATCTTTGGGTTTTATACACTCCATTTTGAGATCCTGGATAAGGTGGTGGAGGTGGAGGTCCTGTGTGCATTGACTCTCGGTTGTGTATGGTCTGAGCAGCTTGGTTCATGCTTACAAACGGCCATATGTGGGGTCTTGGGGATGGTTCTGCCGTGGAGGGCAAAGGTGGTATCGGAGGCAAAGGGGTAGAATCGACAGCCACTACATTGGGGCTTTTGAACTGGGGCGTCGACAATTGAGGCGATGGAGACTGCAGAGCAGGAGATGTTGCAGACGCCATAGCTTTGATCAACGAATTCACTGCAGCACTTTCTTCCGAAGCAGTTGGCTGACTGGTATTTGATGGGCCAGCTGATGTTCTTAACACCAACTCTTGGCTTTCTCCACCAAACCGATTGCCGCCAAGTCTTAAGGAAATCATCTAAGCACAAAAATTTCATAGGATAATATATTAAATATTAAATAATATTATTTTAACAAACCTGATCGCCTTCGACTTGGACAGACAAAATTCCGAGCCTGGAAAGAGCTGCATCCCCTTGTTGTGCCAACTGCTGAAGCTTTGTAGCAGCTTCTCGTGGCACAGTTATAGTTACCCTTACAGAATTCCATGGCTCAAGTTTGTTTACATAAATCCCTTTCTCTTCAGCCGAACCTACAAAAATAAAAAATAAAAATTATTCAATTTTAAAAAAATAAAATAACTTGTATTATGTTAATTTATTATTTATCTTAAGTAAGTACCATTCATGTCTAGTCTACATTGCATGCTATGGGTTTTTTAAAATAATCTACAGGTGCTTGTATAGTTCCTAATAAAAAAAAGAAACAAAAGAAAAACAAAAATATTAAACTTAATAAAATAATAGACATTTTTTAATAAAACTTATAAATTTACCTTGGAATAGAAGTTTGTTTAGATCTTTCACAATCTTATCAAACTGTTGGTTAAATTGAGGGTCATTCAGATCCCCTTCGCATGTGACAATGGTTGTAACCAGCTGAGTAGTACCATCGCTATTTGCGGCCATTTCACTGAAATTAAGAAATAATATATTCAATATAAATTTTACTAGACCTAAACAATATTAACATACCATAACCAGATCTTCCATTTTCTTACAAATTGGGTTTAAATCCAACTATTTGTTTAACCTAAAACATAAAAAATAAAAATTACCAAATGAAAGAATATAAAATAATTTAAAGTAGATGCTTATAAATAATTATACTTGAATATTGAAATCTACCATAATTCGTTATAAATATAAATGTATTTATTAATAATAATAATAAAAAAATATTGAAGGTGATAGGTGCCTACAATATTGTATTCATAGGTAGGTAATTTAATTAATTTTTTTATACTTAATGTCACTAACAAATTATTGTGTACTAATAAAAAAAATTATTTAATATTTATTAAAAATTAACTATGAAATTATAAGAAAATTTAAAAATTTAAAAACACATAAGAGGGTAAAGGTTAGCACAAAATTTATTTTGCCAAAAACAATTTTTTTTTTTTTACTTTTACCTGTTAATATTGACTTTTTTAAATAGGTATAGGTAAACCAGATTAAATTTACTATGTACCACTAGAAAATCCCACCAAAGTGGAAATTAGAACTGTTATTAACTGCTCTATAAGTTACTTTATAAAATATTAATATAAAACCAATATATTAGATACCTACTCAGAATCTATAATAGGTATTTAATTAATCCTATAATTGTATTTTCATAGAGTTCACTAGATGTTAATTGACAATATTTGAAAATTAAGTTACCTATCTAAATTAAAAAGCTAAACTGCTTTTGAATTTAAAAACATAAGCCTATAAAAGTCTAAACATAAGATAGCTATCTTTAAGAATAAATGATCAGTTGTATATTTAGGATTTTGTCCAGGGGGGGAAATACGTTGGAAAACATAATTTCCTCGACGGTGGTGGTGGTGGGGGGGGTTCACTTACCAACATTATTAAACTTACTAGTAAAAAAAAGACCAGGAGTGATCTATCTCCCCCGTAAATACTCCACTGTAAATTATCATATTATGTAAACAATTTATTTATGTGCAATTGTTTGTTTTAATTAGTAGGTATATCATATATTATACTTAAATACTTTTATTAGGTACCTAGAACATATTTAAATTCCAAGTTCATTTACTAAAACAAAAAAAAGGAACTAGGTACCACATAACTAACCTTTTTAAATCATTTTGGAGTTATATTAATAGAGATTTATAAAATATTGGTTTTTAAATTACCTATTAATGCAAATTTAACTTTTTTATCTCATAATATAAAAAATAAATATATACTACCTATAATAAAATAAAATAGTAATTATAATAAAACCCACAATTAATAAATATAAAAATTGAATATAACTTATTTTGAATAAGTACATACCAAAAAAATTAAAAGAAAATAGATTAAAGATACTTAGGTAGATAACTTATAAATAATAATCGATACAATGTATTAAAAAAATCAAACAATTGATATATTGGAATAAGTTTTTACATAACTTTTGCCTTTACTAAAAGTTTCTTATCTAAAATTAATTTTGAATCAAATTATAATAATTGAATATAAAAAATATTAGTAAGTTTTACAACTATGAATAATTAATTTCATATTAAGCATACAAGATACAATTATACTTAAAAGAAATAATTTTATTTTTATAGGTACGATTCAGCAATAAAATTTATTTTCATTTAAAGTTATTTGAAAAATAATATATATTTAAACGGATATTTATACAATTTTATTAATACAATATTATTTTATTTGGTACTTTAAATAGAAATCAAGATTAAATTAACACTTAATACACATAAATGGAATGTATAAAAAACAATTTATGTTCAATATTATCTTATGTTGATATAAAATTTAGAATATTAGTTATTGAGATTAAAATAAACTTATGTTCATCATTTCTTTTTTTTTTTTTAGAATAGGTTTACTCAGTAATAAGTTATAAAAACTTAAGTTTTTCAATACATAAACATCTTGATAAACATTTACCATGGATGATCGACATATATGCAGTTGTATCAAGTTGATTCAACTTAAAGACGTGTAAATTGTAAAGTTACCTATACATTTAGGAATCAACTACAAAGAAGCCTTAAGTACCTAATAGATGTAAAAGTTATTTCATTTTTATTTTAAAATATAATTTGTTTAAGAAAAATATGAAAATTCTGCAATTGATTTTTTTATTGTAGTGCTAGTCATGGGGGTTTAATAAAAATTGAGATTTGAGACTTCATTGAACTACAATGCCCAGTCCCTATTTTAAACCTCATGATAAAGTTATTAACATCAAATTTGTCAAGGAACAATTTATCAATAGACATCTTAAAATTACCTATAAATTATATTTTTGACAATACTATAATTATAATTTTTTTAAAAATGGTAAGTTTTAAAATTATTGATAATCGGTATTACCTAATAAGTGGTATTTTAGAAAAATAATAATTAAAATAAAACTGTTACCTTTCTAGTAAAGATTCATAAAATAGGTGTTATCAAACTAGTCATGATCTACAATTAAATTATTTTGTAAAAATAGTTTAGGAATAGTTATTTATGTATATATTAATAGTCCTTAATGTATTATATGTTGATTTATTTATTTTAACTTGATTGAAATATAATGTCTATACCTACATTAAAATATCGCAGTGAAAATGAAAATATCGGGTATTGAAATTATTATTAAAATATAATTATTATATACTAAGAATATAACAGTTGGATACAAGATCACTACTCAAAAGAAAATTATTTTTCATCCACACATTTTAAACATTTTTTTTTTATTAGGTATTATTTAATTGAGTCAGTGGTCACAATTTGAACGCCACACTCATACTTACAGGCATTTTAAATCATTATAATATAGTCTTACATATTTTCTAGCACATTTTGTATACTAAAAATACAATTAGGTAATTGATTTACTTACTAAATAGATAAAAATTAAATCTTAAAATATTCTGAGTACCTAGTTGAAGAATTA
This sequence comes from Aphis craccivora, assembly GCA_009835225.1. NCBI lineage: Eukaryota > Metazoa > Arthropoda > Insecta > Hemiptera > Aphididae > Aphis > Aphis craccivora. Next base: position 29,162 of record VUJU01002436.1, read on the forward strand.
AGCAATGCAATAATTTCTGTTTTAATTGATTATAGACATGGGTGGTAGAATCGATAGTTAAGATTAGTTTTTTTATTATTATGATAATTTAAATGATGATCATGATTTTGTAATTAAAAACAAGAAACATTTTGATTGATATTAACAAAAATAACTATAATGAGCACGACATTCACACACAAATAACAGTGTTATGGAAAGCAACAATGACAAATTAAACAAATATAGTGTTTCAAATTTATTAAATATAAAGTATTCCTCTACTACCTACCTATGTTGAAATCAAAATGCTTACAATTATTGAGTGTTTAATTTAAAATTATTGATTTTTAATAAATTACAATAAATATAGTTAAATACGTAATCACATATTAGACAACGTTCATGAAGCAATGGTCTCTCTTAGTTCATGCCAGTTATGAGATATACAATCTTATAAATTTTACTTACCAACTAAGACAATCATATTATGATCACGCAATGGTAATCAAATAGAGATGTTTATTTATACCTACTAATTAGTAATTTATATTCTGTAGATACAAACACGACAAAATTATTGACGAGATAAAAAAAAATTATCGAAATAACGCGACACTAACTAAGTAGTGTTGGATCAACTTCGTTTAGGATTGACATCAGTTGGTCGCGTGTCGAACACATTGATTTCGAAACACAAGACAACGACAACAAATTGAAATAAAATCGTTTTGGTCCGTGAGCACGATAAATATTTCCAAATTCGATCAGTGTCTCGTAAAAAATCAAAAAAAAAAAATGTTCAACCCCTCCCCTCCCCGCTAAGGAACGTGGCCCCGACTATATGTACTATATGTACGACCATCACAATAATAATAATAATAATAATAATAATAACACGGCTATGGCAGGCGGGCGGCCGGGGCTCCCAAGTCGAGTGGCCAAGGTGGTTCCTTCGGCCACTCGGCCACGGAGAAGGAAAAATCGAGTCCTTTATATGGGCGGACTACGTTGTCGTCCGATGGACCCGACCACCATTTTGTGATGGCCCAAGGGAGCGACGGCAGTGGTGCAACGGCCAACCCGAAACGCCCGGCCGCCGCCGCCGCCAACAAAAACCCTACACAAAGCTCGGCGTCAACCGATCTGTTACGTACATGTTGTTCCTGGCGGCCGGAGTGTAATCCAATGGACGTTATTTCTGTACATCGGACACTTTTCGCGCACACACACACACACACATACACAGAAAGTCGCAATAATAATATTAATATCGCGGTCTACGCTCACACACTCACGTACACACGCACACACATACACGGGAGAAACGCCGCCGATGCGTTCGCGGCGAAGACGTTTATATTTCGGCGGACGAACGATTAACAAACGGTACGTACGCGACGGCGACCACCAACACTACGGTTATCCGTGCGGGACGACGACGAAGACGGCGACAACGGGCTTTCGCGAGTCCGGGGGTATATTATCGTGTTAAATCGCGAAACGCTACGGGACTACGGAACAATAACAAGATCGGCCATTTGCAATGCACATCACTGGCCGTCGCAGTGCGGCCAACGTGTCGACGCGCTAAATGTCCCGGCGATAGCGGTGTTCTACGCCGCCGCGGAGGATGATCCCGTTGGCCGACCGAACCCAACCGAATTCGCTAGTACCGAAAATTGCGAACAAACGGACCCTATTTCGAGGAGGTGCTAGGTTTTCGCTTCGTCTAGTTTCGTTCTCTTCGGAAAATCCAACCGGAAGGATCGGCGGTAGCCACCGATCGGTTGGTCGCACTGCACGTGCTAAAGAGTTGATGCAAATCACGCAAATTCGAATATTAAAATATGCCGTTTACTTCGCTTTCGGTGTTCAGTCACCCCGCCACAAGCACAGAACAATGCAATAATCGAATAAATTATTACTGCTGTGTTAAATTGTCGCGGCACAGCAAAAAGACGAATTTGGTAGCGGACTTCACTATTGCAAAAATCCAGCGTAGTAACGATTAACGACTTTTAACCCTGTGACTGTTTTGTTACCACCAGCTCCAATGAGTTGGCGCACCTGACGTTATCGCTATTACACCTTGTCAAAAATCATATAAAATCTCAAATTTATTAATTGGTGATAGATAACGTTGACACGAAATTCCAAAATCGAAATTCGATAAATGAACGATTTCCTTATGGGCGTTTGATTCAGAAATCTTAGTTCATGCACTGGTCAAATTAAGTTTTAGCCAAAGCCATAAAGTGATAAATAAACATACCTACTGTATAATATTTTAGTTGGTTAGTAATTATTATCCAATCATCTTGTCGTACCTACTCACTCAGTGTGCAGCTTTACTAGTTATTTGTAAAACAAAAGTCACAATTCTGAGGATGTTATTTTTTGAATAAGAGAAAACTTATAATACCAATTAATTTCATATATCAATTGTTTTCTCAGTAGAGACATTTAAAAAGGTAAATTATACTGTTAGCTTTATAATATTGAAGTGTGTATTATAATATGCTTTCAGTGATTAAATATAGCTACAAATTAACTCTAACAATGTGGCTTTTATACATACACACATAAATAGTAGAATACAATCAGTAGCACATAATAATTAATTATATTTTATCAATACAAAAATGTATTCATTGACTTCTGATCAAAAAAATTTACATAGAACAACTAGTTAGTTACATTATGACATAGGTTATTTTAATCATCAACAGGGCAAGATGAGAAAAGTCCTAATTTCCTCATTCTTTCAAAATCCTTTTCGGCATCATAGTGTCTATAAAATAAAAGATTAAATGTGTTAATAACTATTCACACAAAAAAGAGATTTATAAATTACTTGTAAAATTCTGCATAAGCCTTCTTACGAGGTTCACCAATGCCATATTTGTATGCTAAACCAACTCCAATAGATAAAACAACACTAAACACAAGGTGGAACTTGGTCTTCTTATCGTAAAGTCCACGTAATTGTGGTTTTGCTATTTTTTGTACTACAGCTCCAGCAGACATGGTTCTAAAATAGAATTTGATGTAAATTATTAATATAACAATAATAAGAATATAAATGCTATTTTAAGATAATTACTGCAAATAATATTATCCCTTGTTTTAGGGTAAATTATAATGACCTTATCTAAACATTTTATCCAAAAATGAAAAAATGTAAGATTATTTTAAAGGTGTATTATATTATTTAACTCCTAAATATATAAAAAATGGTATGGTATATTCTACAATTAACTGCAAGTAGAAAGTAAATAACTATATTTTGGGGTGTTGTTTTTTATATGAAAATTTACAATTGATAAAATTACATCATAAAACTAAAGAAAAGTGTTAATCCAACTTTGGTTTCTGATATATTCAATTTATAATAATTCAATAATCCATGAGATTTAAGCACTACACATTGGTCATTCCAGAAAATGTTATTTCAAGTTTGATATTTTAAGCAACTACTTATAACATCTTTAATGAAATACAATATACGTTAAACAACAAGTTAATATGCAAAATTGTTTGAAAGAAAAATAATTCCTAATCATTTATGAATAATTTACGAATCAATATATTGTTATTTGAATATTTAACAATCGCAATTACATAAATTGAACTTTTACAAAATTCCAAAGATTGACCTTCACATTATCAACTGAAATTTACGAACATGGTCCAAAGTAAAAAACATTGATGTCTATAAAAATTACTTAATTTATATTTACCAATTTGGCGAATGAAGTTATCCAAATAAATACTTTCCGAGAAGGAAAATGATCACAAACACAAACCAAATAAAAATTCGAATCAGAGCAAATAGGCAATGGTAAAGATTAAAGAATTTCGGTGTTATGTGCTCCGCTGCTTCAGTGTTTGCGTATGGTAAAAAATTAGTAAATTACCTCGATGTATAAACATCTGTTTAAAGTGTTATCTGCAGCCCTGACGAAATATCATGGAAGAATAAGATTTTGGTGATTATTTCATTCGTCTTTGATAATGTTATAGTACTCACCACCATGATTAAAGATCACGGTCACGGTTTAAACCGTGTAAAGATAGGTATATACAGTATATTTAATCAATGTTTAAGGTATAATATCTTTATTCATGCTCACTACTCACTACTCACCAGTTACGAATATTTTAAAACCGCGTATTGCAGTTAAGTATCTTTTTTAAATGAATTTGAAACACTAAAAATATAATAAATATAATATTTACTCATACTTTGAATAACAAAAAAAAAAAACTCAAAACGATTTATATATTTTTATAGAAATTGGTAATTTGTAAATCATTAAATTGTACAAGTACGCAAAGTTCATTATTAAAAAAACAAATTTCAAATGTTTTTGTTTCATCTTAAATCGTAAGTACCGTGATATAGATTGATTAAAATCACGATAATTTCAATAACTAATAGACAATAGTGATCGAAGTTTACAACTTAAAGCATTAGAAGTGAAAAAAATTAATTCTATGTACATTACGCACGGCACATATAGCTATTTGTAGGAACGAAAAGCCAAAGTAGCAGTGGAAAGAACCGCAAATTCGTATTATTTTACGTATCAATTATCAGTGATGTGAAAATTACACCCAAAATATAATTTATATATTTAATAAAAAAAAATATAATAAAATATATAAAATAATATAAATATTATAATTATCTATTAATTAGTAAAATTAGTTAATTATTTAATTTTATTAATTATCAATTATCTTTATCCGTGCTATAAACCTTGAATTACACCGTATAGTAACCCTAGATAATAATAAGGATTCATAATAGTCATATTATTTATGATAGTATAATCATATATTATAATATATTATAGGTTTCTAATGTATAATCGTTATTGAATAATTTATATTGATACATATTATACAGTACACGATGAGCTCGATATAATAAAAAAATTAGAGTTCAATTAGGGCCTAGGGGACATTCGTTTAATTTTAATGTCAATGAATAAATACGAATCACTGATCACTGACTTAAATAGTCAATATGAATCAAATATTAATTATAGGTCATGGGAAATGGGCATATAAATATTATAATTTATATGGTTTAAAAGTAGACAGCAAATTTTGGGAATAAAATTATTATTTACCTATTTGAAAAGAAAAATATTGCATACTCTACATCAGGAATGGCAAATCCATGACACGCGTGCCCGAGGCGGCACACGAAGATTTTTACTATAATATATTATTATATAATATTATAAATAGGTAAACATATTTAATTTTTTTTTTACAATATTAAATATAACATTCAGTATTATAAAAATATAGTAAAAAAAGGTAATTTTTGGCACGTAGTGTTCAAAAGGTTTGCCACCCCTACTCTAAACAACCATTGATAGCGAGAGAAATTTAGAAGTTTATCAAGAAAAAAAATGATACTGAAATAAATGAAATACCTAACAAATCCTTTATTCGTTTTAGACGTTTTAGTACTAGGCAACCTTCTAATTTCTATCTAGTATGGTATGGTATGGTACGGAGGACGCGCAGTCCACATGATATAATATGACGGAATTAATATTACAATGTCAAATATTATGTAAATAATTATTTAGCCACAAGTAAAAATCAATTGCAAGTCCTATTTTTCTTGTAAAAATATTATACGAATATTTTTTCGATTGTCGTAGTAAAATACTAAAATACTTGTACCTAATAAGTCGCTGCCAAACGGCCAAACAACCATTCTCTACTCTATAAGGCGTTTGATATAGGCAATTTAAAAGGAATGTTAATAAAAAATTAATGTAACATATATATATACAATGTGTCCCGGGGCGAAGTGACCGGTCGCCGTCATATGAAAGTATACCTAAAATGACGAAGAAATAACCTTTAAAGTGGGGGTCTAACTCTTTTTTTTTTTGAGTTATGGGAAATTTAAGATTTTTTAAACCAAACCAAAACTACCACAGATTTTTTTATGTTGCTCCGAAACTTTTCAACATTTTAACATAATTTTTTTTTTATTTTAAAGCTATTTAATTGAACTTTCAACCAACATACGCAATTAAACCAAACTTATGTAAATTATTATAATTAAATTGAAAAATTTAATTTTAAAAATTTTTTTTATCAAAAGTTGGAATTTTTAAAAATAAATCTCGTATTACTCAAAATAGTTCAATATTTAGTATGGGTTATTTTGGTTGTGTATTATTCTATAAAATAATACCTAGAATACCTTATAAATTTGGTTTTCATATCTTTCATAATCGCAGAGTTAAATTGCCAATAATTAAAATCACAAAATACCTGTAATGTTTAGCTGCGTATAACTTTTTTCAATTTAATTATAATAACTTACATAAGTTTGGTTTAATTGCGTATGTTGGTTGAAAGTACAATTAAATAGCTTTAAAATAAAAAAAAAATTATGTTAAAATGTTGAAAAGTTTCGGAGCAACATAAAAAAATCCGTGGTAGTTTTGGTTTGGTTTAAAAAAACTTAAATTTCCCATAACTCAAAAAAGAGTTAGAACCCCACTTTAAAGGTTATTTCTTCATCATTTTAGGTATACTTTCATACGACGGTGGTCGGTCACTTCGCCCCGGGACACATTGTATATTTTAATGCCATCTTTAATATTGGTAAAAATTAAACGACTAAACATAACTAATAACTAGGACTCGGATTTTAAAGCATAATAAGCAACTAGAAAAGAAACATATTTATTTTTAAAAATGCAAAAAAAGTATGACCAAAAATTAACATGAACTAGTTATAAAAATGAATAAAAATATTTGAAATATTAATTTAAATTAATTAAGTAATTAACTACCGTGTATTTCTATAGATTTTCAGTAGTAAAGCTGACACTATTGTCCGACAGAATATTTTTATACGTAGAAAACGAACTCTACTGAAAACTGAAGTGATCGGTACATATTTAATATAAGAAGTTCCAAATTACAACATTAAATCTTAAATTTTGAAATGATCGATATCGATGTTATAGGCATACTGACCTTATACGTACCACAGGCTATAAAATATAAATCAATAAATATGTTTAATATAGGTATTTAATAAACAAGCCGATAGCGAAAACAATAATAATCTAATACCTATTATAACGCATTTTGGGTTTTTACATTTCTTATTCATTTTTTTTTTTATTATTATTACAATAAAATAATAAACATAGCTCCCAAGCCCTATACATCGATATGGCTATCTATGGCCGAGTGGTGACGTGAATAAGAACACCACAAGTCATTATTACTACACCAATACAGCGAAAAAAGTCATGAAAAACAAGTGAAGAATGAGTAACATTTTTCAACAACAAATTATTTAATATAATGGTATGTTTTGTACAAGATGCTAGTGGATTTATTCAGATTTAGTTTTATCCTAATAATACATTATATGCAATTTTGAAACCACCGTCACTCGTCAGTGTTGTTATCACAGATGTTGTATTATACATCTGTGGTTGTTATTTATTAGTTACTCTTAATTTTTTTATTCTCTCATATATCTCCTAATTAACATCATAAAATATTATACACGTTGTCAAGGAAACATACACTGTTTTTCGTTTAGTAAAACTAAATATATTTCGTTTAATAAAACTGAAAATAAAGACTATTATTTTGTTTCAATGATTAATGATCTAGTTGTTGACAACAATTATTCCTCTATCATGGCTAACACGTATGAACGTATGGTGCTAAGTTCTGCAATATCATCTAAATGGATAAAAGTAATTTTATATTTCAATAAATTACCAATATTACAAATTACTCACACTCGATTAGGTTTAAAAACAGATTTTTTTTTTATTTCATTGCTAAAATAGACATTAATGAAGATGATATCGATGACGACGAAAGTGATGATGATAATAATGATGATAACTATAACGATCATGATTTTGATGACAGTAAAAATAATCATTATGATAATGATGCCAGTAAAGATGGCAACATTTAACTCAACAAATCACGATTTAAAAGACAGCAGAGTCGGTCTATGTTTATGTCCAAGTGTTGTTGATCAAGACAATTAGCATTCGTTTGATGCGTATATTTAAAACACAGCAAAGTCGATTTATGTTTATGTCCAAGTTCTGTTTGTTCAAGACA